>CAUYQG010180500.1:0-17171 GCA_963574415.1 Tarsius wallacei | reverse complement strand
GATGGGGGAGCCCAGCTGGTCGTGGCTGGGGTGGCGGGGAGCGGCCACTGCAATCCTGTCTGGGCTAAAGAGTGAGAATCAAAAAAAAAAAAAAAAAAAAAAAAAGAAAAAAAAAAAAGAAAAGAAAAGAAAAAGAAAATTTAAGAAGAGTCTGCATCTGGAATTCGTGCAATTGGAGTTGAATAAATAGTATCAACTCAGGGGTCATTTTCTCTGCAACAAATTTCTTCCATACAAATAACCTAAGGTTTGAACAAAAGATCTAGAGACTTTGTCTTTGAAACCACTATTTATGAAGAAAGGGCAGGATTTTCCCTTTATTCAAGTGCTTTGGTTGCAGTAAGGAAAAGTTATTTAAACTGGAAAATATTTACTAATGGAGTATTTGCTTATAAAATTACTCTCAAGTTTTCTTTCCCAGTTAACATTTTATTTATCTCACCCATAATGTACTAGCAGCTGGTGTCAGACTATTTGGCTCAACAATGCAAGTAAAACTGTAGTTCAATTTCAATAGGAAATTTAAAATTTTGCAAAAAATGCAGCATTTTATGAAATGTTTAAAAGTGACATCGGAGAACTGCTTGAATCAGTGTAAAGCTGTGGACGAATGAGGATTTGGAGGAATAAGACGAGATAAATGAAGGAGAGAAAATGAACACAGATGACGACCTTTGTAAGAACTTCCAACAGAGTGATCTGAATATCAATGAATTAACAATAATTCTTGAGAAAATTAGTGATGTTCTTAAATATGTTTGCAAAAAATGATGCTCTTTGTGATGATTCTGTGAAAAGCACGAAGGGATGGATATTGGGTTGTGTTAGGCTTTATTTTATTTAGGGGAAAAAATTCCACTCCAGAACATTCCATTTACATTTTGAACTTCAGAATAGCATTTAAATCTTTTCTCCCACAAAGTATTTAATCTCAAAGTTTAGTGTATCACAGCCTGCAAGAGAATCATAAAAACATCCGCTTACTTTAGTAGGTTGAAACAGGAAAGAGGCTTATTCCTTGCCTTACACAGTCTCCTTTGGTTGAAAATTCCTTATACATCGAACTGAGAACATTTGATGTCTTTTCTGATTTATAGATATGTTTCTTAGAAACATGTCTGTAACTTCCAAACAGTCCCAGCTGGCTGTAGCTAAGGACTGTGTAATTGATAAGACGCATCTGGCTTCAAGGCACAGATTAAGTACAAGGGCAGGCTCTTCTTGTCCCTGCAGAATCTGGGTGGGGTAGAGGCCAAGTCTCAGGATCACTTCCTCCATATATGAGTGCCAAGACAATCCAGAGCAGAGAGAGGCAGGAAGGCAGGCAGCCTGCTGGGCTCTTCTTGCTGTTGTAAATTTGCCCAGCCCTTACAGAGGACATTTTCTTCCTCTCTTCTGCCCTGAATGTTTTCCCAAACATGAAGGTAAGATAATAATTTCATTACTTTTGTACGTGAAGTTATCTCAAAAGTAGGGGTAATGCTTGACTGAAAGAAAGCAGACAAGGAGAGGGCCATGGGAAAATACTGAATAAAAAGATCTGGGGGTGACTTAGAAAATTCTTATTTAAATATATTTAATATTTCAGCCAAGGTGAATTCTTTTTTCTTATCTTTCAGTTATGTTGTGGGTTCAGAGGGCTGGGGATAAGGAATTGAGGACAATGTTTATTAATGTCCTGAGAAAGTCATAAACATATACAACAACACTATCGTTATTTCTTGGGAAACAGTTTCCTCCAGTGTATTTTTTGAGTGTTTGTTTTGATTTGGAGTAATGCAATGGGGCCCTGTGTTTTGACTTATCTAAAGGCTTATAGGAACGTGAATTACATACTTGGAACTTTAGTTTTGTTTTTATTTTAAAGATGTAGGGTACAAGTCAGGGACTTGGAACTTTAGAATTTGAATTTCTGATGAAAGAATCAGGATTATGAGATTAGAAGATACAAGTAGATGGAATGAAACTAAAGATTTACCAAATACACAAGTTGGTCCAATGCAAAATGACCCCCCCAATTTTTTTTTTTTAGTTGGAATTTCACTCTGTTGCCCAGGCTGGAGTGTAATGGCACACTCATGGCCACCATAGTCTTGACCTGCTGGACTCAGGCGATACTTCTGCCTCAGCCTTCCAAGTAACTGGAACTACACCCTGCAAATTTTTTGATTTATGGTAGAGATGAGGTCTCACCAAGTTGCCCAGGCTGGTCTCGAACCCCTGGATGCAGGCAATCCTCTCGCCTTTGCCTCTCATAGTGCTGGGATTACAGGCTTGCACCACCACGCCTGGTGGCAAAATGACCAAATGTTAACAACAAACAAACAAATAAACAAACAGTTTCACTCAAAGACAAGAATAAAGACAAATCACTATGATAGATTGAATTTCTGGGATGTAAAAATAAGTTGAAATTGTTATTATACTTTTATTATTGTAAATTTTGAAATTTAAACTTTAATACTGTTGCCTTATAATACAGGAGCAATAATTTTGCAGCTCTGTCAGATACTGAATTACTTCCACAGTCACTGTGCTGTTTTGCAATACTGAATTCCCTGCTCACTTACCAATGGCTTTGAGGAGAAGCAAGATGATGCATGACTTGTGTGGAATTAAAAAATTAAAAATTGAATACAAATCACAGAGTTAATTTCTTTAAAGTTATAATGCTAGAACACCAAGTAACCTCCCAAAGTTAGAATTATGAGATAATCTGATCTCTGCTACTGTCTTGTACTTTTATTTTTAAAAATCCAGAACATTTGTTAACTCAAAAAGAACATGATGTTCTTCCTAAAGTCAACTAGCTAACAGGTTTTCTCCTAATGTTTGTATTAACCATCAATCAATTTTCTTATTTATTTTATGATGAGACATCTTAATAATTGTTTTGTGTTTAAGAATGTGTTCACAATCATTGATTATTATGGCATTTTACTGCTGTGATAATAAGTATACTTTTATTCTTTAATAGGCTCAACTAATATCAACAAATAAAGCAATTATTTCACTCTAACTTGCATGCAGAATTTCTATCTATATTTGAAAGTAGATATTCATATTTTTACAGTAAGCCTGAAGGACATGCTTTGATGCTATCTTTCAAAGAAGGGAATTTTTGGAAAGCCCTTGACTACCAAGATACTAGGAATGCTTTCCATATCTGGCCTTTTAAGGGGTAGTAATCTTTTGACTTCCCAGTCTTCATGTGAACTAAACATCCATGTGAACTAAATTCAGAAAGATGATCGCAGAATTCCCTTTGGTTCTCTCTGTGCCTTTTAGATAGGAGATAATTTGGGTCTGAGGTGTTTGAGAAGAACTTCGTAGCCAAAGGACGAGAGCCAAGCTGGCTCTATGTCAGCCATTTATTCTGCCTGTTCAGGACTGGGTTGAGCCTGGGATCTATGAACTTAGGGAATGGTTCACAGAGGGCAGGATTATGCTGGGTTATGGTCAAGTACAGTGATGTCTCCAATCTGGGTTATAGCTGGAGCATATTAGAAGAAGGAAGTAGAAGTAATGCTCATTCAGTAATGAGAAAGGAGAAGAGAATTCAGGGAAATGTAGTTCCAACTTAGCTACATTGACACAGTACAAAAGCACCATAACTTTTCAACTAAACACTTCTTTTATAAGGTCAGCTCAGATGGATGTCTGTTATTCATGTGATTTATTTGTGATTGTTCTATCTCTCTTGTCCATTTGATAAGATATTATTTTTAAAAACTTTTATTTATTTCAGTAACTTTAGGGGTACAAATGGTTTTTGGTCACATGAGTGCATTATGTAGTGGTGAAAGAGTCTGGGCTTTAAGGGCACCTGTCACCTCCATTAGTGCATATTGTACCCAACAGGTAATTTTTCATCCTTCCTCCTTTTCCTTCCTTTCCCGTCTGAGTCTCCAGTGTCTATTATACCATGCTATATGCCTTTGCAGACCCTAAGCTTAACTCTCTCTTATAAGTAAGAATAAGCGGTATTTGGTTTTCCATTCCTGCATTTCTTCACTTAGGGTAATCATCTCTGGTTCCAACCAAGTTTCTGCAAAAAACATTATTTTGTTCTGTTTTAATGGTTGAATAGTATTCAATGGTGTGTGTGTGTGTGTGTGTGTGTATATGTATGTGTGTGTGTGTGTGTGTGTGTGTGTGTGTGTGTAATCACCACATTTTCATTATTCATTGATCAGTTGATGGGCATTTAGGTTGATCTCACATTTTTGCAATTATGAATTGTGCTGTGATAAACATGCAAGTGCAGGTGTCTTTTTTGTATAAAGAACTCTCTTCCTTTGGGTAGTTACCAAGAAGTGAGATTGCTTGGCCAAATGGTAGGTCTGCTGATAGGATGCTCTTTTTTAGAAGGACAAACATATGGACTTTGCAGCACTTGGATGGATTTAGAGTCTATTATACTTAGTGATCTGTCACAGAAACAAAGAACAGAGTAACACATGTTCTCACTCATAAGTGAACTCTGAACATTTACCATAATACTATAAGCAAGGGAATGACAGTAGCAGGATACTGGCAGGGTGGGGTGGGGGGAGACACAACATCAATAAGTGTACCTGATTTCAAACCAGGCAAAGTGGGGACCAAAGGGAGGCCCAAACTTTACCTATATGATGACTACTTGTATACCTAAACCTGAATTGTACCCCACATCTTTAAAATTTTAAAAATGGAAAAAAAAGGAAATAGAATACCTGCTCATCTCCCCTTCCTCAAAATAATTAAATTGTATTTTATTCATAAAAAAGATGCTCTTTTTAAAGGCAAGGAACCCTGAATGCTTTATTTTCAGGGACCCAGCTGGCAAAATTTCAAGAAAAGCTTTTGGTTAATAGATTCAACTTGTATATCTTGTGAATGGAACTGGTCTTGTAATAAGCAGATCTTGTTGGGTTATAATAAGTAGTGTGTAGAGGCAAAGACACCCATGATAAAAAGTATATTTTCTAAAATTTTGTTGAAATTCTTTTACAACACATGTGACAGGATGTCAAAAATGACTTCTTTCAT
This sequence comes from Tarsius wallacei, assembly GCA_963574415.1. Lineage (NCBI taxonomy): Eukaryota > Metazoa > Chordata > Mammalia > Primates > Tarsiidae > Tarsius > Tarsius wallacei. Next base: position 12,140 of record CAUYQG010180500.1, on the reverse strand, counting down.
AACTCCCATTTTAGGATCCAAGTTCAAGAACAATAAGTACTCAGGCCTCTCACATCTTAAAGTAAGATACTGGACATTACATGCAATATTACGAAGAAAGTGCTTCTAAATCTGCCTCGTGAATCTTAGACCACTCCCATTCTCAAGAGTATGCCAGATTGAGTCCTTGAAGGGCAGGGAATGATATTCTGTGCATGTCTGAGAAAATGTGAAGGCATAGGCCTGCCTTTAGCAGAGTAAATCAACCCAGTACTATCGGTGACAGTCTGGACATTCAGAGTTTGGCAGAACAAGAATGTGTGCAAGCCTCCCATGAGCCAGATTTGAACCTTTGGAAGGGAGCCAGACTTGAGTTGTCAGAGACTCTGCCTAGGACATTGACTGCCTACAGGATGAAGCAATCCCAATAAATAGCATCAGTTTGGAAAGGACTTCCAGGAAGCAGGCACAGGGGAGAATCAGAAATGATAAACAGGCCAAGTTCAGTGGCTCAGCCTGTAATCCCAGCGCTTGGGGAGGCCGAGACAAGTGGATTGCCTGACCCCGTGGGTTCGAGACCCACCCGGGCAACTTGGCAAGACCTCGTCACCACAATAACTCAAAAATTAACTGGGCACGGTAGAGCGTGCCTTTAGTTCCGGCTACTTAGAAGGCTGAGGCAGAAGGATAGCTGGAGGCCAGCAGGTTGACGCTGGGGTGACCGTGTGTGTCCTACTGCACTCCAGCCTGGGTGACAGAGTTAAGACTCCAACTCAAAAAAAAAGTGATAAATAAAGGGATGAATTGTTTGTACCAGAGTACAATGGATATAGTGCCCTAGTAGGAAAACATTCAAAGAACCACACAAACACCTTGAAAGACAAAGAATCGGCATTCAAACATCTAACATACTCTGATTTACCATCACCAGACTCTAACTGGATGAATCAAGCAATATTCTTTTGTAGTCTTGCTTCTCTCTCTCTTCCTGCTCTGATTTTGAAGGAGACACATGCACCTTGGAGATTTGGGAAGAGGAGTAAGGTGGAGGGATTTTTGTGTGGGCATGTTGAAGTATCACTCTGTCACTCAGGTTGGAGTGCCGTGGCATGATCATAGATCTCTTGACCTCCTGAGCTCAGGCGACCCCTAGGTGGAGGAATTTTGAAGTGGATCCCACTTATTCACATCAAAGTCCCCAGGAGCTGGAAGTAGAAGAGAAATTTGAAACTGGACGATTACACTGAAATTTAAATATTAGATTGCTCTAAAATTTTTATTTTCCGAGAATGTGACTGTTGGTTAATGCCTAAGAGACTGCAAAGCTATGATACGGGTTTTCTCCAGAGACAGGAAAAAATGTGTTGACACAGCACAGAGGAAAGACAGATTGTTGAAAAAGAAAAATTAAAAACTCACATAGTTTATAATTTGAAACAAAACACTTTAACAATTATATGCTTTATATGTTTGTTGAAGTCACTCTTTTTCAGCTCCTTGGTACCTAGTCTCCCTTTTGGACATGCTAATCATGCTTAAAGATCTGTAGAACTACAAAAGCTGGATGTAGGAAACACAATTTTACAACTGAAAGGAAGAGACCTAATAAGAGAATAGGTGATCTAAGAAAGCAAGTGGAAAGATCTGGAAAAAAATGCTGAGAAGACACTTCATAGGTACAATGAGGGAAAAGAGTTTAGAGAGTTCAGGGAGAAGAGAAAGAATATTGGCCTGTTAAAATATGGGAAAAGATGATTTTAAAATCTTTTATACTGAGTAATGAATTGAACGTGTTTGATATTCTTAGAGAATCTTCAATAAAGATTTGAGCTGTAGCCCCCTCACCTTCAGTTGTCAGTTAAAGTAGGAAAACACATAGAAGTAAACATAATAGAAACCACATGTACTTTTACAACCAGAAATAAATTATTATCCTTGGTTGTAGTTCTTTCTAAATTTGTTTTTCAATGCACCATTGCTTTTTCAAACAAATGTAATCACATTTTACATACCATTTTGTAACCTGTCAGATCCTCAATATTTAGGCTTGTGCTATCACATAAAGATGAGTATAGGAGGCCTTAGGAGTGTTTCAAACACTGAAGGAACCACCCACAGTACTAAGGAATAAGATGAGAGTCACCACCCCCTGCCTACGGCTGTGCTGCAATGTTTGATTACTCACTTATGAAACTCATTTCCCTTTTAACTGCTCTGCCATCAGCACTGCTACTTCTTCCAGGTTTTCTCTCTTTTGGGTGTCCTACTGGGTGCTGAAGTTAAAGAGAAGTGGAGTGGAGAAAGGGAATAAAAGATGAGGGGGCCCTAAGGAAATGCTTGAGGCTATTTAACTCTACTAAGTATTTTCAATTTGTTTGTACACAGCAATATCCATCCCCTTGTTGACTTTACAGAAATGAACAGTGGGCGGAATCAACAGACATATCAACTTTTATTTTAAAAAAAATTATTTATTTTAATTGACATAAAAATTAGATATATTTGTTGCATTGAACATGTTTTAAAATATGTATACATTGTAGGGTGGCTTATTTGAGTTCAATATACTTATCATTTGTGGTAAGAATTCTTATAATCTACTTTCCTAGCAATTTTTAAGAATATAATACATTGTTATTAACTAAGTCACTATTTTATGTAATACATCTCTTGAACTTATTTTTTCTATCGAACTGAAATTTTGTATCCTTTGACCAATATCTTCCCAATAATCCACACCATGCCCCCACAGCCGCTGATGACCATTATTCTACTCTCTACTTCTGTGTGTTTAACATTCCTAGATTCCAAATAAAAATGTGATCATGTGGTATTTGACTTTCTGTGCTTTGTTTATTCACTTAAGATAATGTTCTCTGGGTTAATCTATGTTGTCACAAATGACAAGATTTCCATCTTTTTATAGGCTGAATAGTATTTCATTATATATATAAATCACATTTTTTCTATCCCTTTATTCCTTGACAGACACATAGATTGATTTCATATTGTGGCTATTGTGAATAATGCAGCAATGAGCATGGAAGTGCAGATATCTCTTCAATATACTGATTTTTTTGCCTTTGGATATATACCCAAAGGAGGATTGCTGTATCATATGGCAGTTTTATTTTTAATTTTTTGAAGAGGCTTCACTTTTCTATTTAAAACGGAAATTTAAAAAGAAAAGCAGAACCATTTAGCCTTCTCAATGGTTCTTTCATTTTTTATAATCCCAACTTACAAATCTTGACTTGTAAAAATATATTCATTTTCAACTCATTTAAGAAATGAAAGCTAAAGATAAAACTATTAATAACACTACAGTATAGCTAAAATAAAATTCTGATATCAAATGTGTGGTGGGGGAGTAAAAGTGTAGAGTTATATGCAAAGTTAAGTTATTATCAGCTTGAAATATGCTCTTCCAAGTGTAAGATGTTCTGTGTAAGACTCAAGATAACCACAAACCAAAAATCTGAAGTAGAAGCACAAATCAAAAATAGAAAAGATTTAAAGCATACCACTACAGAAAACTGTTAAACACAAAAGAAGACAGCAAAAGAGAAAGAAACAGTATATCTACAAAAAGCCAGAAAACAGATAACAAAATTGTAGTAGTAAGTTTGTACATGTCAATAATTACTTTGAATGTAAATAAACTAAATTCTCCAATCAAAAAAACAAGGGATGAATGAATGGATTAACAAAACAAAAGATACAACTATATGTTACCCAAAGACTCATCTCACTTTTAAGGGCACTCCTAGACTGAAAGTTAAGGGATGGAAAAAGTATTCCCTGCAAGTGGAAACCAATAGAGAGCAGGAGTAGGTGTATTTATATCTGACAAAATAGATTTTAAGTAAAAAACTTTTAAAAAGGGATAAAGAAGGACATTAGATAATGTTAAAGGGATCAATTCATCAAGAGGATATAACAATTGTAGATTATATATGCACTCAACATCAGAGCACCTAAATATCTAAAATAATATTTAAAGATCTGAGGGAAGAGATAGATTACAATACAGTAACAGTAGAGAACTTCAATATCCTACTTTCAAGAACGGATACATCATTCAGACAGAAAATTAATAAGAAAACATTAGACTTGAACAACACTTTAGGCCAAATAAACCTAACAGACATATACAGAATATTTCATTCAACAGCAATAGAATACACATTCTTCTCAAGTTCACACAGAACATTCTTCAGAATAGGTCACATCTTAGAACAAAAAACAAGCCTAAGCAAATTTAAGAAGATTGAAATGATATTAAGTATCTTTTCTAATCATTGTAGTATGAAACTAGAAATCAATAATAACAGAAGTTTTGAAAAGTTTACAAATATGTGGAAATTAAACAAGCCCCTTAACCAACAATGGATCAATAAAATTAAAAGGGAAAATTTTAAAAATGTCTTGAGATAAACAAAAATAGAAACACAACATGCCAAAACTTATGTGATACGGCAAAAACAATTCTAAGAAGAAAATTTATAGCAATGACAGTCTTCATCAACAAAAAGATCTCAAATAAATAACCTAAGGAATTATCTCAAGGAATTAGAAAAGGAAGAATAAACTAAGCCAAGGTAGCAGAAGGAATAAAATACTAAAGAACAAAGCAAAAATAAATGAAATAGAGACTAGAAAAGCAACACAAAAAAAATGAAGCCAAGTCTTGTTTTTTAAAAGACAAATTGGCAAACCCTTAGCCAGACTAAGAAAAAGAGAAGATTCAAATAAATAAAATCATAAATGAAAGAGAAGACATTACAACTGATAACACTAAATACAAAGGACCATGAGACTACTATGAATAATTATATTCCAAAACTTAGCTAACATAAACAGATAAATTCCTAGATACATATAATCTCCAAAGACTGAATTACGAAGAAATAGAGTATTCGAACAGACCAATAACAAGTAAAAAGATTGAATTGGCAATACAAAATTTCTTACCGGCTTGGCAGCCTGTAATCCCGTGCTTTGGGAGGTCGAGGTTGAGTGAATTGCCTGAGCCCAAGGGTTCGAGACCTGCCTGGGCAAATTGGTGAGACATCATCTCTACAGTAAATCAAAAAAACTAGCCGGGCATGGTAGCACGTGCCTGTAGTTCCGTCTACTTGGAAGGCTGAGGTGGAAGGATCTCTGGAGCCCAGCTGGTCAGGGCTGCGGTGGCTGGGATAGTGCCACTGCACTCCAGTCTGGGCGACAGAGTGAGACTCCGACTCAAGAAAAAAAAAAGCCTTAAAAAAAAAATTTCTTACCAAAGAAAAGCCAGGGACCTGATGGCTTCATGGCTGAATTCTAACAAGTAGTAAAAACAACAACAACAACAACAAATACTGATCATTCTCAAACTCTTCCAAACAGTCAAAAAGGAGGAAATCTTTCTAAACTATTTTAATGAGACCAGCATTGCCCTGATACCAAAGCCAGACAAGATGGTTACAAGAAAAGAACATTACACACCAATATTCTTGACAAGCAGAGATGCAAAAATCCTCAATGAAATATTGGCAAGCTGAATTCAACAACATATTAAAAGGAATACCTACCATGATCAAATGGGATTTATCCTTGTGATGTAAGGATGGTTCAACATACACAAATCAATGAATGTGATACATCACATTACCAGCATCAAGGACAAAAATGATCATAGGACGATCTCATTAGATGCAGAAAAAGCATTTGGCATACTTTAACAACTTTCATGATACAAACTCTCACCAAATTGTTGTAGAATAAGTTGTACCTTAAGACAATAAAGGTCATAAGTGAGAAGTCCACAGGTAACATTATACTCTGATAAAAAAATTGAAAGCCTTTCCTCTAGGTTCTGTAGCAAGACAAGAATGCCTACCCTTGCCATTTCTATTCAACACAGTACTGGAAAGTCCTAACTGAAGTAATTAGTCAAGAGAAAGAAATAAAAGGCATCAAACTAGAGAAGAAGGAAGTGAAATTGCCAAAGTTAGCTGATAGCATGATCTTATATAGAGAAAATTCTATACAATCCACCAAAAATTATTAGAACTAATAAATGAATGCAGTAAAGTTGTAGGATACAAAATCAACACTGAAAAATCAGTAGCATTTCTATACACTAATAATAAACCATCCAAAAAATAAATGAAGAAAACAATCCCATTTATAATAGCTACAAAAATTAGAATACTTAGGAATAAATTAAACCAGGGAGGTAAAAGACCTGTATATTGAAAATGATAAAATGTTTAAGAAAGAAATTAAAGAAGACACAAATAAGTGGAAAGATATCCTGTGTTCATGGATTGAAAAAATATTGTTAAAATGTTTAAATTACCCAAAGTGATTTACAGATTAAATGCAATCTCTACAAAAATTCCAATGTCATTTTCATAGAAGGAGGAAAAAAACCAATCTTAAACCTCATATGGAACCACAAATACCCTCAAATAACCAAGGCTATTATGAGCAAGATGAACAAAACTGGAGGCATCACAATACCTGATTTCAAACTTTATTACTGAGTTATGGTAATTAAAACAGCATGATACTGGCAAAAATAGACACACCAACCACTGGGAAAAAATGGAGTGCCCAGAAGTGAACTCACATATCATGTATGGTCAATTGATTTTTGGCAAATGTGTCAAGAATACACAATAGGAAAAAGATAGTCTCTTTATTAAATGGTGTTGGGAAAACTGAATATCCACAGGCAGAAAAATAAAATTGGATTCTTATTTCACACCATATACACAAATCAACTCAAAATGGATTAAAGACTTAAATGAAGACCAGGGACTAAAGTTACTTGAAGAAAACCTAGAGGAAAACTACATGATATTGGTCTGGGTAGTGATTTTTTTGGATTTGACCCCAAAAGCACAGGCAATGAAGCAAAAATAGATAAATTACAATAAACAAAAAAGTTTCTGCACAGAAAAAGAAACAATTAATAGTGTGCAGAGTCATATGTTTATTGTAGTACTATTCACAATAGCAAAAACATGGAAACAAACTAGGTTCCCATATACAGTGGTATGGATAAAGAAAATGTGGTATGCATATGCCATGGAATACTATGCAGCCATAAATAAGTAAAAATAATTTACTTTGCAGCAACATCGATGCAGCTGGAGGCCATTATTCTAAGTGAATTAATACAGAAGCAGAAAACCAAATATCACATGTTGTCACTTACAAGTGACAGATAAACACTTGGTACATATGGACATAAAGATGGGAATAAAGACACTGGGGACTCCTAAAGAGAGAGGAAGGAAGGCGGCAAGGGTTGAAAAACTACCTATTGGGTACCAGGCACACCATTCCGGTGATGGGTTTGAAGAAGCCCAAACCTCACCGTCGTGCAAACTTGTGCATGTATCCCTTGAACAAACAAACAGAAACAACAGTGTGCAAAGACGACCTATGAAGTGAGAGAAAATATTTGTAAGCCATAATCTGATAAAATATTAATATTCAAAATATATTAGCTGCTCAAACGACTCAATAGCAAGAAAATTTGGTTTAAAAAATGAGCAAGTGACCTGAATAGACATTTCTCAAAAGAAGATATACAAATGGCCAACAGATATAAAAAAATTCTCAGCATTGCTAATTATTAGGGAAATACAAGTTAAAATTGCAATGAGATATTATCTCACACTTGTCAGAATGGCTATTATCATAAAGAGGAAAGTTCACAAATGTTGGTGTGGATGTGGAGACAATAGAACCCTTTACATGGTTGATGGAAGTATAATTAGTACAGCCATTATGGACAACTACATGGAGGGTCCTCACAAAACTAAAAATAGAATTATCATATGGTCTAGCAATTCCACTTTTGAATATTTACCCAAAAGATTTGAAGTCAGTTTGTTGAAGACATGTCTGTACTCATGTTCATTGTAGCACTATTCACAAGAGTTAAGTCATGGAATCAACCTAAATGCCCATCAGCAGATGAATGGATAAGGAAAATGTGGTTTGTACATACAATGGAATACTATTTAGCCTAACAAAAGGAGACAATTCTGTCATTTGTGACAACAGGAATGGAATTGGAAGGCGTTATGTTAAGTAAAATAAACCAGTCACATAAAGGCAAATAGTGCATGTTCTCACCTATACATGGAATCTAAACAATCAAATTGATAAAAGCAGAGTGTAGAATGGTGGTTGTAGAGTCTGTGGGCTGGAGGGAATGGGAAGATGATGGTCAAAGGGTACAAAATCTCAGGAGAAATGTGTTTGGTTTTATTTTTTGAGTTTATTGCACAGTGTGGTGAATATAGCTAGTAATGAAGTATTGTACATTTATTCTACATTGTATTTATAAATCATAACATCCTTTTGTAGCTCATAAGTGCATGCAATTATAGATTGTCAATTTATAGTTTAAAAAATGTAAGCTAGCTAAAATAACGTTTTATTGTTTCTCTTCTCTAGGCAATAAGCTTATTCATTTTGATGGGGTTTGCAGGAGAGTTCCAAGTTTTTTTAAGGTGAGAATTTAAAAAAACCTGTGTGGAAGTTAATTTTTAGGAAATTTTTTAGTAGCGTCTGATTTTTACATTGCAGCTGGAGTGTGTTTATTCCTCCAACAGGTTTTCTCTTTACATATTTTTTAAAAAGAAAATAATAACAAATTGTGCTTTAATGTTATTCTTATTTTACTTTATTTTTTCCCTGTAAGAAAGAAACTTGAAGACAAAACTTAACTCAATATTTTTGTCCTAGTATCGTGGTTTTACCTATAATTCAGAGAATCACAGCAGACTTATTTATCTTAGAGTAGTATTTTATCTTTAAATGTAATCCTTGCAAAACATTCTCTAAGTTTTAAAGATTGAGAGTTTTTTAAGAAAATGGTTTTATTGACTCTTAAGGTCTAGAATGAGTCAGCATCCTTTACTCATGGCCTTGTCGTGCTTTCCCTGTCAAATTGATGGGACTGAGCCAGATCAGTTCACTTTATGGAACTATCAGAATATGTGTTGAGGCTGTGCCAGGTACTAGTGATACAAAGAGGGGCAAGATAGCCTTTGGGTGTTTGCTGTGTGATTCATATCTTGAGACAGTTCATTGCAATACTATGGTATGGGGGTTCTGAGAGAGGCCTGCTCAGGCTGTTGTGGAAACACAGAGAGATCAAGCAAGCTTCCTCTCCGAAGTCTCTGTGTTTGGGGAAGGCCTCTACCTTTCCCTGGGATACAGACTAGAGAAATAACAGTAAGTTCAGATTGTTCAAGGGTCAAAAATACTCAGGTATTTTGATCGTTGGTGCCATATAAAATCTACAGGTTAACAAGATTGGTTCTATTTAAGCACCTGTGGCACATGCTCTAGATTGGGAGTTTTTACCTTCAGACAATCTTAAGACATGATATGCAAGAATCAACTTGACTCTTTCCCCTTAGGAAAGTGCCAGCAGTCCAGAAATCAGGAGTTCTGGCTCCTTTATCCCTTGTAGAGCACTGTTTTAGGCCAGGCTTCTTTAATCTCTCAGAACTAACCCATGTGACCTCCTCCACGGACATGGCCAGAGTTGTGTATTGGATGAGAGTCAATTGTCCATTTTCACATGTACTTTATTTGAGTGGAAGAAACTGTTTAAGCTCAAATTGCCGTACATGGGTGTGTGCTTGAGAAGTGGCTGAAATGAACAAGGAGAACATTGGAACACTGAAATTCCTGTCAATTTAGCCTCTGCCAGTTTTTAGGTTTCCACTTCTCACAGGGACTTATTAAAGCATCTTGCCTCTCAGTTAAGAGTTTCTGGGTAACTCTTCAATTCATCATTTGGAATCCCTTCAAAGGTCATGATACCTTTCTCCTATCTGTTTTCACCTACCCACCTCCCCCAATTAAGAATGCGCCTTTATCTATATTTCTATAACATATTAGATTGTACACATTTCTGAGATAAACTCTATCAGATTAGATATATTGTATTATGCTTATTTGTTTATACATCTGTGTCTCTGTCCTTTTCTTGAGCAATAGTCAATGACCTGTCTCTTTTATTATTTTTATAACTCTAGTGTCTTGATAGTACCTGGTACAGAATAGATTTTGTATATATTGGGAAGCTTTTAGTGTCTCTTAGAAAAAAATTTTGAAACAGATTTTTTTTTTTTTTTTTTACTATTTATGACTATTTTCAAATTTGTTTGCATCCTTTCCCTGTCTTTCAACTTGCCTTATGATGAACAATTTGACACTATGGCAGTGCCTCCTCTCCAGTCAACTGCCAGTGGGACTCCTATGCCACTTGGTCAGAATGCAATGGCTGTACCAAGACTCAGGTAAAACCACACAAAATTTTTTATTTGATTATTTATATGCAGAAATAGCTTAAGTATGACCCAAATGGTATGGACTATTGAATGCTCAAAAGTTAATGCTAATATTTCTTGGAAATTTTGCTAGTATTCTGAAGGAAGAAGAGTGTAACTTGTTTAATAATTAATATTGTAATAAAGTAATTTCTACATTCATTTTTCTTGAAGGACTTTTTTTTTTTTTTTTTGAGTTGGAGTCTCACTCTGTTTCCCAGGTTGGAGTGCAGTGGCATGCTCCCGGCCACCACAGCCTAGACCTGCTGGGCTCAGGTGATCCTTCTGCCTCAGCCTTCCATGTAGCTGGAACTACAGGCACATGCTACCATGCCCAGCTAATTTTTTTTGATTTATTGTAGAGACGAGATCTCACCATGTTGCCCAGCTGGTCTTGAACCCATGGGTTCAGGCAATCCTCTTGCCTCGGCCTCCCAAAGTGCTGGGATTATAGACTGTGCCTGGCCTTGAAGAATTTTTCTAGATCTTACCTTTGAACTAGAAATATACACAGACTAAAAGTTGAAGGCAACTCAATAACTCTTTCATAAAATTTGTAAAAAATTAAAAAACTGTTTTATATTTACTGGGTTCAACTTTTCTTCTCATTTCAAACAAACTAGCAAATAACAAAATGCTTGGTTTTACTTCACAAATAATGAAAGATCATGAAAAATAAAACATTTTGCAATGTTTTAAAGTTTAATTCCTAAGTAATACAAATAAAATGCTAGACTTGATCTGAGTTTATTATAGAGTGCTTCTAAAAATGTCAGATTTTTTTTCCTTATCGTGAAATGTTCTTGAAGAAAATACAGAAAGATATTTTAAAAAAAGCATTACTCATAATACCACCACTTAGAAGAAACAAATGTGATGGCATTTGGTATCTATTCTTTTAGCTCTACGTACTTTTTCTCTCTGTGTGCTCATAATTTTTAAAAATAAGATTATTTGATCACAGTGTTATAGTCTACTATCTTAACCTAATATTATACTATCAGTATAATAACATTTAACAGCAGTAATACATTCCATTATTTGGATACACCTTTTTATTTTTGAATTGGAGTCTCACTCTGTTGCCTAGTCTTGACCTCTTGGGCTCAAGTGATCCTTCTACCTCAGTCACCCAAGTAGTTGGGACTACAGGCACACACTGCACACCCAGTTAATTTTTCGAGTTTTTTGTAGAGACGAGATCTCACCATTTTGCCCTGGCTGGTCTTGAACTCCTGGGCTCAAGCAATCCTCCCACCTTGGCCTCCCAAAGTGCCTGGATTATAGGCATGAGCCACTGCACCCTGCCAAGATATACTTTTCTTATTATTCTACTTTTTAATGGTTTTATATTTAGGTTGCTTCCATTTTTTTATTTAAATAAAATTAAGTAAACATTTTTGTACATAAATATCTATCCTCTTTCCCAATTTTCTGAGGATAAAGTCTTAGAAATAGACTGCTCGCCTTAAAGGTTCTGAACATCTGAATAGTGAAGTAGTTTTAAAGTCATCCAGTTTGGAAAAGAACATATGTTTAAAAATAATTTTTAAGCTGGGCTCAGTGGCTCAGCCTGTAATCCCATGCTTTGGGAGGCCGAGGTGAGTGAATTGCCTGAGCCCAAGGGTTCGAGACCCACCTGGGCAACTTGGCGAGACCTCATCTCTACAACAAATCAAAAAATTAGCCGGGCGTGGTAGCGCGCGCCTGTAGTTCCAGCTACTTGGAAGGCTGAGGCGGAAGGACCACCGGAGCCCAGCAGGTCGAGGCTGCAGTGGCCGGGAGCGGCCACTGCACTCCAGTCTGGGCGAC
>CAUYQG010180492.1:0-20226 GCA_963574415.1 Tarsius wallacei | reverse complement strand
TTTTTTTTTTTTTTTTTGAGTTGGAGACTCACTCTGTCACCCAGACTGGAATGCAGTGGCACACTCCCAGCCACGGCAGCCTTGACCTGCTGGGCTCCAGCAATCCTTCTGCCTCAGCCTTCCAAGTAGCCGGAACTACAGGCACTCACCCAGCTAATTTTTGATCTTTTGTAGAGACGATATCTCGCCAAGTTGCCCAGGCTGGTCTCGAACCCGCAGGCAATCCGCTCACCTCAACCTCCCAAAGGATGCTGGGATGAAAGGCTGAGCTACCGAGCCCAGCCAACATTCTCATTTTTGTATATATTTCCTTACAGCGTGACAACACCTTAACACAAGTCAGTTGCTTCAACTGATGCTCAAAGAAATTGTTATCTGTTTGGATTCATTTCCAGTGTGACACTATCCCATGGGATTCTCATGGATGACTTTGACTATAGGCAATTTTAGTCTCAAGTCCTGACTTTCAAACTTTACTTCCCTAATAAGAAATAAGTTAATAATACCTCCTTTTAGAAGTCTATAATTTTGTGATTTATTTATATCACAAGAATACTGTTGCATGTTCAGGGCCCAGAAAAACCTGCTGTTAACTTTGAAAGAAAATTTGTTTCTAAGACACACATATAATGTTTGTCATGAGCAGCTTGATTATCTGGGCCACACAATAAAAATGGATGCACATTATTCATAATTATTCCAGTTTTTTAAAGAACAGAGGAAACAGTTCTCTGTCACAGTTCATTTATGGAAAAGATTTGAGACAGCTGGATGCTTGAATGTCCATTCACAGACTGCTGCCACCATTTTGCCCAGGAAAAGTGGGCAGGCCCAGTCACATTGTTTGCTGTAAGGAATAAAATTTCTAACTCAAAACTTATATCCATCTCTTTCTAAGCTCCAAGCCCTAAGAAATGCTGTTCATACTGGCCTTAATCAGGAAAAACCTCATCAGTCTCTTGATGCGATCCAAAAAACCATCAAAGAGTATAAATCTGAAATCCGGTGAGTAAAATTAGTAATTGTAACTACCACTTTTTTCTCCCTATTAGAGGTGCACTCGTTTATTTTTCCAGATACTTTTTCTAAATGCACTGAGTATGTTTGAAATTATGGCAAATAAAACAATGAGCTATTTTCATCATATTAACACAAAATTTGAAGTCCAATAATATGAATGAGGATGTGGGGAAATCATCAGGATAAGAGAAAATCACTGCAGCCACTGCTTTAGAGAGCAGCTTAGCCACAGACTCATATAGTATCAAAGTTGCCCATCAGCTCAAACGCATCAGTTCTGCTCCAGATACGTATACCCTAAGGCGCTATGTGTGCAAGAATGTGCACAGCATCACTCACAAAAGTAAGATGTTAAAATAACCCAGTAGCAGAATGGACCTTTCTTGGTATAGGCTTATAGCAGATACCCATACCACAGTTAAAATGACTGAATTGGATCAGTATTTATCAACACGAATAAATCTGGAAGATAATTTTGAATGAAAACATTTCGTTGTAAGAGGATACTGCCTGTATAATATGCTTCACAAAACCTAAAGAACACCTGAAACAATGCTCATCGGTTGTGGGTACACACATGTGTGGTACAGACAGGCAGAAAAGACTTGCCAGCTTCTTCCTCCCAGGAGGAATGAACAGAGACAGAATGGGGAAAGTCTTCAAATGTAACTATACACTTCATTTAAAAAAAAATCCTAAGTAAATGAGACACAATGTCAATAGGTATCATTTATTATCTGTACTTTTCTGTTTATTTGAATTATCATAATTTTAAAATTCAAAAGTTGAAACCCTGATTATTGCCAAACAATAAAAAAAAAAGTATAATGTTGAATGTAATCATCACCTAAAGTCTTATTATCCCTCAGGAAAAATAATGGTTAATAGTTTTTTTTGCTAGTTCTTTCATATATTGATAAATACACACACACACACACACACACAAATATGCACACACATAGACATGTTCATGTGTTTGTGTGTTTATATGTAATATATAAACTGTATATCAATGTACCTGTGTGAGTATTTTTCACAGAATAAGTTCTGAGAACAGGAAATAATAAATCAAGAAGTTTCAATGTATACTTTCTTTTATAATCTAGTCATAAGTTGGAAATTCCCCTGCAAAGTGCAAATCAGTGTAATTGCAAAAATTAAAGCATATGTTTAAAAATGAAAGTATTTTTTATGTTAAAAGGAAAACATATTGAAACCTCCTTGTGAGAATAAATTTTGTTTTAGCACACATTAAATGAGAAAACAGTGAGAAAAAGCTATTCTGAAAGCAACCATGGTTTTTACATGGAATTGCATTGATAAATCACTGCTTGAAAAACAGCAGAACTGTGTGTGACACCCAGAGACAAGGACTCACGGGTGGCGGATCCACTGCAATAATCCAGCTGCTCCCAGAGATGAAAACCTCTGAGATTTAGCATTTATGACCCAGGAAAAAGAGGGGATTTCAGTCCTTTACTGACTTTGAAGTAGATGACAAAAGAGTTTCTAGGCAGACGATCTGTTCCTGACTGTTTCATCACATGGACCCATTTCCTCACGCCTTCTGGGATCTGATCGGCCACCCCCTGGAGCATCTGCTGAGCCCCGGGTTGGTGCTGTCAACCTGGGCCAGCACTGCCTTGAGCATTTTCTATTTTATTTTTCATGGCAGCATCACGATCGTGTTGCTTGTCCTCTGAACTGGAGCCTGGATATAGGAGGGGGGAAATCATGGATGTTCAGGCTCCATATGGAATCACTTGACCTTGACTCTTTCTGTGGGGTCTTCACCCTCTGATATGCTCGATCTTGAACAAATAAAAATTCTGTGACTCCATGTCCCCATTCAGCTGCTGCTTTATCTGTGTATTTCCCTTCACAGCCAAACCTCTGGGAAGTGTTTTTGCTTCCTAGACTCCCTCACTTCTGCGCTCACCTTTCACCCAAAGCAGATCTTGCCACAGCTCCTGGGGACCTCCACATAACTAAGTGGATTTGAACTTCTCAGCTCTCTCAGCTCTGGGACACTGACACCATCCCCACGTGTTGCCTGTCCACACTGTCATTTCTCCATAGCCACCTTCTCTTGGACGTCCTTCTCTTAGCCACCTGTCCTTTTCAGTGTCCTTTGCCCAGTCTTCCTCCTCTGCCCAGCTTATGCATGATCAGAGGACCTCAGGTGTTGCTGCTTTCTTCTTAACCTTGTTTATTTATGTATGTGAGTAGGAGTTTCGTTCTTTTGCCTAGGCTGGGGTGCAGTAGCACATGATCATGGTTCACCACAGCCTCGACCTCCTAGGCTCAGGCAATCCTCCCATATCAGCCTCCAAATAACTGAGACTACAAGCAGGCACCACCAGCCCCAGCTAATTTTTTTTTTCTTTCATTTTTGTAGAGACAAGGTCTTGCTATATTCATTGCCCAAGTTGGTCTGGAATTCCTGGGCTTAAGAAATCCTCTTGCCTCAGCATCCCCAAATGCTGGGGTTACAGGCATGAGCCACTGCACTTGGCTCTTTTTAACCATTTTAAAAATCTGTATTTTCTACTGAGATGAATCTACTTTTGTAGCTTTTAATATCATTAGATGCCAGTTGCCAGGAAAAGTTTCATGTGTGAGCTGGAGTCCTTTCCACACTCTAGACTCTGTCTACATCAGGATTCAGAAAAGGGTTCCTCGACCCCCTAAGAAAGATTACCTTTCCCTCTTCCTTCCCAGCTCTGGTCACAATTTTTAATTAAAATTTGTTTGCGATTCTCTGATTTTTTTAGCTCATATATCAGATTTTTCTTGCTGAGAGCTCTTTTTTTAGCATTTCTGGGAAGTTATTATCAGGCACTAAAGAAGGAAGTAAAAAATATATCAGAATGCTTGAAGGTGTCATGTAACTCAGTAAAATAATTTTATATTGCAGTTTTTAAAACTGAGGCAGGATGGGGTAGCAGCTAAAGGTATAAGAGAAGAAAAGGCCACCTCATAGTGACAGGTAATATTTGTGAGAATCTTACCAGGTATCAGGCAAGGTTCTGAGCACATTATGTGGATTAACTCATTAACTCCTCCAAATAAACCAGTGAGGTTGGTCGTCCTGGCATCCCTACTTCACACATGCTACCCGGAGAAGGGAAGCAACTTGCCCATGGCCAGTTCATAAACAGTTCAGCCAGGATTCAAACCTGGGTAGTATGGCACCAACAACTGGACCCTTATCCATGATACCTGACCATTCCTGAAGGAGAAAGTTTTTTACTCTAGTCACTTTCTTGCTTTTCTAAGGACTTCAGAGAGTCCTGAATCTTGGCTACCCACCCACCAACTGGGTGTCACCTTCTGCCATCTTCCTTTCCACAGCCACAAGTTGGCCTAGATCTCTTAGTGTCTCTGGACCATCTCTACAGCCTGCAGTCCCAAGTACAACCTCCAGTCTCAGGCCTGCCTTCTGGAGGCCAGGAGTTGCTGATTTGTGAAATGCTACCTTCTTGGTTTCTCATGGCACTCTCTTAGACGAATCCCACACTGTTTTGTCGTCATTTATGTTTGTGTCTGTCCCTCGAACTAAACTATAAACTCCCTGAGGACAGAGACACCCTTATCTCCTAGACACGTCTGAATCCCCTATGACACATGGTACTTATTCAAGAATTAAATAATTGTCTCAGTAATCAACCAATTAATCAATAGCATAATAGAATGTGGGGTCTAGGTTTGGCTATCATTCATAAAGCAGGCTTAAAGTAAGGCATTAAATAATTTCCAAACTATTTATTTTTTAATTATTTTATCTAGCTAGCTAGCTACCTATTTTAAAGACAGGGTCTAGCTCTGCTGCCCAGGTTGGAGTGCAGTGGCATGATCATAGCTCACTGTAACCTCCAACTCCTGGGTTCAAGCCATTCTCCTTTCTCAGCCTTCCTAGTAGCTGGGACTACAGGCATGTGCCACCATGCCCAGCTAGTATTTTTATTTGTAGAAATGAGGTTTTGCTATGTTGCCCCAGCTAGTCTCAAACTACTGGCCTCAAGTAGTCCTCCTGCCTTGGCCTCCCAAAGTGCTGGGATTACAGGCACAAGCCACCATGCCTGAGCCCTAAACACTTTAAATAGTGGAAATAAAGTTAAAAGCGTTTTCAAATAATGTCTCTTCATATCAAGCCCAGAATATTGAAAATCTAATTAACACTGAAAACTCTCCAAGGCATGCAATAACAATACTTTATCTCCTCAGTGTGGAATTGTGATTTATGTTAACACAGAAAGACTTTAATATATTTGTCACTAACCAGGACAGCAGCATGCTTTGCTATGTGTGTAATAATTTAGTTTGTGAGAACTGCCTTTATTTTGTTAACTTCAAAGATGGCTATTTGTTTAAGGGTGTAGTTTTAATAAGAATTTTAAAAGGTAATTTAGTTTAATTGAAGTCAGATTCACCTAGAGAAAGCAAAATCAAATAAACCTCTCAAAACAGATTGTCATCCCATTGTCTTTAAATCTGCATTCATATTTAGTTTTCCAGTACTTGTTTGCAAATATAATAGCTATCAAATTGAATATACAATTACTGTAGCATTATTAATTTATTTTATCTGTACACACCTAACTTTTTGATACATACACTCATGTATTATTATAACTTGTAGACAAACAAGAAAACTGCGTGATGCTGAACAAGAAAAAGACCGAACACTGCTTAAGACCATCATAAAAGTTTGGAAAGAGATGAAATCACTTCGAGAATTCCAGAGGTTTACAAATACGCCCTTGAAACTTGTTTTGAGAAAGTAGGTTTTTTTTTCTTTATCTTTTTTTTCTATTTTTATTTTAAAGATGTGGGGTACAATTCAGGGTTAGGTATATAGATGTTCATTATGCAGGCACCCTTGTTGATGAGGTGTACTCCCCCTCCCCTGGCAGTTTTTCACTACTGCCAATCCCTTTCTTAATTGTCTTATTAGCTATATTATACATTGAGAAACATATTTAAAACAAAGATGCACTTTTTAAAATAACTATAAATGAACAACCATGTAAGCATTCCCCAGGTTAAGAAATAAAACACTGTGTACCTGAGCTGCCCCTGTGTTCCTTGCCTAAAAACATCCCTCTCCATCCCAGAAGTAACAACTATTTGGACTTTTGTGATCCTTGTTTCTTTGCTTTTATAGTTTACTATGTGTAGTCCCTAAGAAGATACAGCTTAATATAGCCTGTATTTGGCTTTTACATAAGTGAAAGTATATCGTGTGTATTCTTTTTTTTTTTTTTTTTTTTGAGTTGCAGTCTCACTCTGTCACCCAGCCTGGAGTGGTACAGTAGCACGCTCACAGCCACTGCAGCCTTGACCTACAGGGCTCAGATAACACTTCCACCCCAGCCTTCCAAGTAGCTGAAACTACAGGCACATGCCACACACACCCGGCAAATTTTTTGATTTATTGTAGAGATGAGGTCTCGCCACCTAGCCCAGGCTGGTCTTGAACCAGAGGTCTCAGGCAGTCCTCTCTCCTTGGCCTCCCAAAGTGCTGGGATTATAGGCGTAAGCCACCATGCCCAGCCCATCGTGTGTATTCTTTAGTGAATATGCACATTTCTTTTCTTCTGTACAATGTTTGTAAGATGTATCTACTTGACAGCACGTAGCTTGTTTTCTCTGCTTTATAATACTTCATCATATGAAGATAGCAAAACTTGTCTGTTTTACTTTTGATGGGCATTTGAGTTGATTCCATTTTTTAAACTAAATACCACTTCCGTAGACATTTTTGTACTTGTCTTTTAGGGCACATGTGCCTGAGTTTTCCAGAAGTATAATTGGAATTGTTGAATCTTAGAGGATATATGTCGCCAACTTCACGTGCTAATTCCAAGCATTTTCCAGAGTTTGCACTGATCCATTCTTTCACCAGAGTCCCTGTGAGTCCATATCACCCACATCGTTCCTATTCCCAGTGGTGTTAAACGTGAACATTTTGTCAATCTGCTGGCACAGTTTAATTTTTATTTCCTTGACTGCTGTTCACGGCTTTTGTCAATTTTTGAACTGCATGGTCTGTCTATTTATTTATTCACTCATTCATTCATTCATGGAATTTGTAGGAATTCTGCATATTTCTCAGGCATGAAAACTTGTTAGTGTTTATGTTGCAGATATCTTCATCCATTCTGGAGTTGTCTCTTCACTCTCTCTTTGTTGCTTTTTGATGACCAGTAATTCTTAACTTCAAAAAGATAGAATGTGTTCACCTATTCTGTTAGGATTGGTACTTTTTGTATGCTGCTTAAGAAATCCTCCCTGAGCCATGTCGTACAGATATTCTGCAGTATTGTCTCCTATAAACTTTATAGTTTTATCTTTCATATTTCATCTTTGCTCCATTTGGAATTGGTCTTTGTGGAATAGAGAAAGTAAGCTTTGATAACATTTAAGCTAGCTAACTCACTAGACTGTTATGTGTGCGGAACAGTACAATTTATCATGACAAAACCATGTTCTACATATTAATGCAAGGGCGTTTCTGCTGCTGATCTTAGTCCCCTCCCAATTGTTCCTTCTGGATCAGTGTTATGCCCATAGCACTCCTCAAGGAGAAAGCCAGACTACCTCAGGAGAAATAGTGCAGTCAACAAGCTGCACCAACTCCAAAGTGCTGGGTGAGGTGCGGGGACTGCCTGTGTGCCACCCCCCACCTGGAGAGTCTCCTGTTCATCAATGTATAAAGGGCTCTGAACAGATGACCAGCAAGGACACTTTCACACTTATTTCATATGGTGTCAATACGACCATGGCACCTGTCTTTTGGGAAGACATCCCGTAGAACTAATGTTCTGTGGAACACATGAAGGGAACACACTAGTTTGGGTTGGGCTGCTCTCCTGACGAAGTGTTGGCAAAATCAGCAAAGAAAAACTCAAATCATCCATCTAAAGTTAAGAAATTGGCTTCAGGGAGTCAGTAGTAGCAAAATAAAATGACTCCTCAGACCCTCGATGTGTTAACAAGGTAAATAATGTAACTTCCACCACTATGGGCTGAGACTTACAGGCACCATGCCAGCATCCTGTGTGGATCATTCACCTCAGAGTGGCAGGGTTGCTTAGCGATCCACGAGTTGTGCCCAGATTCCAGTCATTTCGCTCACCAACTGTGTGTTCTGGGGCAAATTACTTAGCTTCTCTGTGCTGTAGTCACCTCATGTATAAGATGTGGATAATAACAGTATCTGTCTCATGGAGTTGGTAGTTAACACATGCAACGCTTTTAAAAAAGAAACTGACACATGGCTAGCCCCATATATATAAGTAGTTGCTGTTGTGATTGTCTCTTACTTAATTTCCAGAAGTAACCAACGTGCTGTAAATTATTCCAAAGGGAAAAGGTGGACCAGAAAGCAGATGAAGATGCCTATGAAGCAGAAATTCAAGCAGAAATAAGTGAATTGCTGGAAGAGCATGCAGAGGAGTATGAATGGATGATGGAAGAGTACAGAATGTCCTACCAGCAGTGGAAGGCCAGGAAGAAAGCCCAAGTGTGTGAACAGATGCTCAGCCTGCAACAGGGCTGGCCAGGAAGGGCCTGGGAGGGCAGCCCTGGATGGGGGGAGGGAAACTGACCAGCAGACTGGGGTACCTGTGGCTCTGTGCTGTCTCCCCCATGCTCCCTCACTAAGGGACAAAAAAAAAGGAGTGAAGTGACTGGTTAATGCATTTGTTTGAATGCAAAATGTGTTTAAAAAGCCACCAAACTAGCCAACACTGGAACCAGCTTTGTCCACAGATAGTGCTGTGGTAGCACCCTGTGACTGAGTGAACAGACAAGTAACAACATAACAATCACTGATGTATGTGTCAGGCACTGTACTAGGTATCTTATAAGCATTATCCTATTGATTAGAGGGCACTGATGCTTCTGAGTTTCCCTCGGAAAATCACATAACTTTATGTACACGATGCTGCAAAGCTGAATCCACAGGCAAAAAAGAAGTAGAACAAAGTGACCTGCAATATTCCCTGTGTTCACAAGCCTTATTTTAGTTTCAAGATGTGTCCTTGGCCTTGAGAACCAATCAGTGTTAACAAGCACATGAAAGCAAATTTTTAACTCTTTCTAGGGACCAGGCACTATGATAGGTGTGTTGTCGGGAGGACTATTTCAACAGCCCTGGCTAGAATTTCTTGTTCCTGTTCCCAATTTGTAAATGAGAAAACAGAGACGCAGAGAGGTCAGGGGGTTTAGTGACCTGCCTGAGTGCACACGGCCCGTTGAGGCGGGGCTGGAATTTGCGTCCAGGTCCATCGGACTGAAGACTGTGCTCCCAAATGAAATCCCCAGATTCCCGTTTGACGTCATGTCGCCTCTCCTCCAACAGAGGGCCAAGAAGAAGAAAAAGAAGCCCACCGCAGAAGAACGTCCTGACGAAGAGACCGAGGAGCCATGTCCCGAGGAGGAGCTCGTGAAGCCCACCCCTCCGGAGCCTGCTGACCGGGCGGTGATTGAGCAGCAGGTGAGGGAGAGAGCGGCCCAGAGCAGGAGGAGGCCTGGGGAACCCACACTGGTCCCGGAGCTGAGCCTGGTGGGGAGCCTGACGCCCAACGACCAGTGCCCCAGGTGAGCGGGTTCTCTGACGATAAGCGGGGCTGACATGTGACGCACGCTTGCATGTGCACATGCATGTACACACATGCACACTTTGGGGAGTGTATGCCTACTCACCTACAACAGTGTGATCCGGAGAATCGTTAACTCTGTAAGTACGTATAAGGTTTAACCACCCGAAATTGCTGACATCTGCCCCTGCTGACATCAGGTGATGTCATGTGGCTTGCCTACCTGATGCATCCCACTGGGTACTCACCACACAGAACTGCCTGCAGGAGAAGCATCTCAGTGGCTCATCTGTGCCTGCCTCTCACGGTGGCTTTCTGTGTGGATTTTGACTCGGGCTCCTTCTCTGTAACTTCTGTGTCCTTCTGTCCACTGGGAGCATGTCCCACCTCCCTGGCACAGGCACTGAGCCCTCTTCTTACCCACTGATTTCAGTGACTCCAGAGGCCGGCTTCTCTCTTCAGAACTCTCTTAGAACCTCCCAGAGGGAGTTGTGCACGTGCCCTTTAGCTTGCATTGAATTCAGGCCGTTTGAAGCATATCCTCCAGACTTGATGAAAATGCATTTCTAGGCTGGACTCAGTGGCTCAGTCTGTCATCCCAGCACTTCGGGAGGCCGAGGCGAGTGGATTGCCTGAGCCGGAGGGTTCGAGACCCAGCTGGGCAACTTGGCGAGACCTCGTCTTTACAATAAATCAGAAACGAGCCGGGCGTGGTAGCGCGCGCCTGTAGTTCTGGCTACTTGGAAGGCTGAGGTGGAAGGATCTCTGGAGCCCAGCAGGTTGAGGCTGCGGTGGCCAGGAACGTGCCCCTGCACTCCAGCCTGGGCGACAGAGTGGGACTCCAACTCAAAAAAAAAAAGAAAGAAAAAATACATTTCTAGTCATTCTGATGGGATGCCTAAGAGAAATGTCACTTTATTTATATAAATCTAGACATGTAATAAGTTCATAAACATACATCTTTTTTTTTTAGTCGCCTCGACCTCCTGGGCTCAGGCAGTCCTCCCCCTTAGCCTCCCAAGTAGCTAGGATTACAGGGCACACACCTCCACACGTGGCTAATTTTTATTTTTATTTTTTATAGAGACAAGGTCTCACTATGTTGCCCAGACTGATCTCAAACTTCTGGACTCAAGCGATCCTCCCACCTCAGCCTACCAAAGTGCTGGGATTACAGGCATGAGCCACCACACCCAGCCCTCTTTTTAAAATTATGATGGGCCAGTCATGGTGGCTCATGCCTATAATTCCAATGTTTTGGGAAGCTGAGATGGGAGGATTGCTTGAGGCCAGGAGTTTGGAACCAGCCTGGGCAACACAGAGAAATCCCATCTCTACCAAAAAATTTTAAAATTTATTGGACATGGTGGCACATGTCTGTAGTCTCAGCTACTCAGGAGGCTGAGACAAGAAGATCACTTGAGCACAGGAGTTTGAGGCTGTGGTGAGCTATGATAACGCCACTGCACTTCAGCCTGGGCCATAGAGCGTGACCTCACCTCTAAAAAAAAATATTTTTCTATTGTATTATATATTACATGATATTATATCACAATATAATAAAAATATTTTTAAATTTTCTATTTATTTCTTCCCTATGCTTTATAGCCATGGTTCTCAAAGTGTAATATTAGAATTAGCAGTAACGGCACCACTTGAGAACTAGTCAGAAAGGCAAACTCTCAGGTTACTGAAGACTTACTGAATCCAAAACTGTGGGCCAGAAAACTGTTTTTTCACAAGGTATCCAGGTGATTCCGATGCATGTTATAGCATATCATAATCAATCACAGGGAATCTATTAAAATCACTGATACCACAAATCCCAGGCTTAATTCTCCAGGAAATAGAAGTCCTGTCATGAACACAGAGACTATCATAGACCGGAATCTTCAATCTCCCAACATAAAAAAATGAGTCAGGCAGCCTCTGAGTTCATTAGGGTGTGAGGGTTAATTAGGATATCATTATAAGACTTCCTACAGCCTTCTTGATTTCAGACTTCTGTTGCTGTACTAATGACTGATTTATTTTTAAATTGTAGCTTCATATGCGTTTTCATGTGTTTGCTTAACTTCATGTATTCAGATGTTATACATAAACCATTACCCAGCACTAAATTAGCTATTTTCAAGCCACAACACCACACTAAATAATTTTGACATGAACATTGAAAATATGTGATGACAGAGCCTGCTTTTTAAAAAGACAATTTGATTTCATAATTTTTTTTATGGGTGGAGTCTAAGTTTGTGTGTGTCTTAGATACTTCTTGCAATTTGGTGTTAAATGTCCTTTATAGAAAAAAAGAATACTGAAGTCATTGAGCCATCTCATGTCAAGGATAAGTCAAAATGGAAGAGATATAAAAAGTTAAAACCACCATCCAATTTAATAAGTAGAGAATTTCTATTTGGACTAATAAAAAGTCCTGGAGATGGATGATGGTGATGGTTGCACAACTTTGTGAGTGTACTTAAAGCCACTAAAGTGTACACTTAAGAAGGTTAAAATGATAAATATTATGTTACATATATTTTACCACCATAAAAATTTTTAATAAATTACCACTCAAAAAACGTGAGCTTGTTTTGGATTTTGATGCCCAAACCTTTTTCTTTCCTCAGCAAGCTCGCATCGCTATTGACTTAATCAACAACAGGCATTTTTTTTGGGTGGGCATCTCTACAAATATATGCAATGAAATTAAATACCATTTTCTTGGAAGTATGATCCTTTTAGCTTTTTAGCTATAAGAGTGATATGCTTCAAATGCTGCAACTCTTTCAAGGAACTAGAGTGCCCTTTATTGTGGTTCAAATTATCTTAAAACATAAGGGACATTTCTTAATACCCAACCGTTGAGCAGTCATTTATTTTCTGAAAGTGTTAAGAAATCGCTTGAGCCGGGCTTGGTGGCTTAGCCTGTAATCCCACGCTTTGGGAGGCTGAGGTGAGTGGATTGCCTGAGCCCGAGGGTTCGGGACCCGCCTGGGCAACTTGGCGAGACCTCATCTCTATAATAAATTAAAAAATCAGCCGGGCGTGGTAGCGCGCGCCTGTAATTCCAGCTACTTGGAAGGCCGAGGCAGAAGGATCGCCGGAGCCCAGCAGGTCAAGGCTGCGGTGGCCGGGAGCGGCCACCGCACTCCAGTCTGGGCGACTGAGTGAGACTCCAACTCAAAAAAAAAAAAAGAACTTGGGTCTTAGAGAAATAGACTTGATCTAACTGCTACAATATGTTACTATGTTTTTAGGATGAAACTTCTTACTCAAATATAAATCATTACTATCTCTTATGATTTGAATGCATTTCATGGAACAAGGAATACATTTACTTAAAACTTTAGAATGCAAATGTAAAGCTTGTTTGAAAAAATTGAGAGGAATATAGTACAATTGTGCTTGAACCATCTTTCTTAAATCCCATGTGCCCTTTTCAGTGCCTCAATGGCTTCTTCATAGGTTTCACATGCAATATTTTATTATAATAAGGTCTGCAAGACCTGTGCCTATTGTGTTTAAATAAGGGCTAACATGCCTGACAGAGTTGCTCCCAGCGTATCTTGTTCTGTTCGGTGCTCGTCTGTCAGATATTCCTGTGGTCCTTCATAAGTTAGAACTAACCCCATCTGTGAATGGTCTCCTCTTGCAGGGTGGAGGTCTCGAGAAGGGAAGATGTAAAGAGGCGCTCTGTGTATTTAAAGGTGCTCTTCAACAACAAGGAGGTGTCCAGGACGGTCAGTCGGCAACTCGGGGCAGACTTCCGAGTTCACTTTGGACAGATTTTCAATTTGCAAATATTCAACTGGCCAGAGAGTTTAACACTTCAGGTATACATTTTAGTTATAGTCATCATCCTGAGAATTTCTTGTTTATTGCTGATGTGAGATGGTTTTAAATCATCCATTGGTGATGTAGGTGTCTTGATAGCTTCTCAAGGGAAGTAGTCAGTCTCTTTTGGGCACATCTGTTCTTCACGTCTTCATGGAAAGAGATCCTTCACCCCTCTTTCCTGAAAATGCTGGCAAAATAACTCTGGCCACCGAGCTCAAGTGTGTACCTTCAGATGGGGGTAGGGGAGCTGAAAGAGGGTGGGAGACAGGATCTCCAGCTCATTCATTGAAGACGTATTTCAATATCACCCTCTATCAGGACCCTGACGTAATACAACAAAGAAATCAATTGTGCCACAATCACAGGAGGTTAGGATGGAAAATAAATCTCCCCAAGTAGCCTAAATCTCACCATTAGCAATATACTCATTTTGTCTGTTTTAGTTTCCTAGGGTTGCCACAAATGGGCACCATAAATCTTATGGCTTACAAACAATAGAAATGTATGCATTCACAGTTCTGGAGACCTGCAGTCTGAAACCGAGGTGTCAGTAGAGCCATATTCCATCCAAAAGTTGTAGAGGACAATCCTTCCTTGCTTCTTTAGCTTCTCCTGGCTCTTAGAGTTCCTTGGTTTGTGATAGCATAACTCCCATCTTGCCTCTGTCTTCCCATGGCCTTCTCTGTGCTTCTCTTGTGTGTTTCCTCTTTTGTCTCTTATAAGGATACTTTCATGGGATTTAGGCCTCATTCTAATCTAATATGATTTTACTTCAATCCTTAAAGAGGGACATCTATGGCCGGACTTGGTGGCTCAGCTTGTCATCCCATCACTTTGGGAGACTGAGACGAGAGGATTGCCTGAGCCCGTGGGTTTGAGACCAGCCCGGGCAACTTGGCGAGACCTCGTCTCTACAATAAATCAAAAGTTAGCCGGGCGTGGTAGTGCATGCCTGTAGTTCTGGCTACTTGGAAGGCTGAGGCGGAAGGATCACCGGAGCCCAGCAGGTCGATGCTGGGGTGGCTGTGAGCATGCCACTGCATTCCAGGCTGGGTGACAGAGTGAGACTCCAACTCAAAAAAAAAAAAGAAAAGAAAAGAATGACATCTGTGAAGACCCTGTTTCCAAATTAGGTCACATTCTGAGGTTCTGGGCAGGCATCAATTTTTGAAGGATGCTTTTCAACCCACTACAGTGTCTTAAGGGTTGTTTGTTCCCTTGGTGAATCTTCTCCTATTGTGCCAACAGTTATCTCACTTTTGATCCTAACATGCTTGTTAACTAGGATTGCAACTATGTCACATACTTGCCCTTGCTTCTTAGCCACCACCCAGATAGAAATCAGTGCTCCTCATCCATGACTTATACAGAAATTTCTTACTCCCTTCCACCACCTTGTCAGAAAAGAATAATTGATCATGCCAATTTTTACCCATTGAGCCAAATAGAACTTCAGAATCCTTCTCAACACAGTACACCAGGCAGTTACTACCTATTGATTATAATTGACATTAAGTCTGCAGGTTCCATTAGTGTAATTAATAAAGTCTTTATATACTTCTATACTGAATGGTACATAGCTGCTGCCCTAGGCCCCCAAATGCCACACCAGCCACAAAGATCCCACTTCTAAGAGCCCCTGGACCTTCCCATAATTGACCAATTAAAAGGGGTGATCAATCAAGGCTGGTGCCTCTAGGACTCTGTTCCCAAGCTGAGGTGGACAGCCCTTCTCATTGCTGAGTGCCTAGCCCTGTGTATTGTTCAACATCTTGAATGTCAACTCTTGCCTAGATCTCAGTAGTTAAGAACCTTCTAAAACTGGTAGAGAAAGTTTGAGACAGCTCAGATAGGGTGTTCTTTTGACAAAGGAGACAAAGCACAGTAGAAATGTGCAGAAAAAGAGCAGGGGCCAGGCACAGCAGCTCATACCTGTAAACCAGCACTTTGAGAGACTGAAGTGGGGGGAATCTCTTGAGGCTAGGAGTTCAAGAAAAGCCTGGGCAACAAGGCAAGACCTGGTCTCTACAAAAAAAAACAACAAAATAATTAGCCCAGGTGCAGTGGCATGCACTTGCAGTCCCAGCTACTCGGGAGGCTGAGGCAAGAGAATCACTTGAGCCTGGGAGGTCGAGGCTGCAGTGAGCTATGATCATACCACTGCACTCCAGTCTGGGTGGCAGAATAAGACCCAGTCTCAGATGATAGACAGCTAGGTAGGTAGGTACCGGTAGGTAGGTAGGTAGGTAGGTAGGTAGGTAGATAGATAGATAGATAGATAGATAGATAGATAGATAGATAGATAGATAGATAGACAGGCTGGGTGAAAGAGTAAGACCCTGCCATAAATGAATGAATGAACGAATGATTAGGGATGCCAAGAAATAAGAGACACATTCTAAAAGGGCCAACACTGGGCACCCAAGGTCAACCACCTTGGCTTAGGGTTTTTCCAGAGCCTGTGGCAGTTTTGTCCTGTACATTTTAGTCTGTGGTCTGGAGGTGGGTGAGGGAGAGAGTGTCAAGTCTTAAGCAAATTCCTTTGCTGTATTGATAATGACATTGATATCTACACAAACAAAAACTTTTTTTTTCTCGACATTTTAGAACTTGGCCAGTCCAAGTCATTCGTGTAACTCTTTAAAACGTCGTGTGATGTTTGCAAATGTCTCTATATTCTGGAACTTGAAAAAATAGACCTTGTTTTGCTGCTAACTTAAACTTAATGTGGGTGGGAGGAGAAAGCAAGTAAAGGAGGGCTTTAGAGAGGAGATTGAATTTGGAGGGTTCCTGGAAATCTGAGAGTTCCTTAAGCCTGAAAATTCCCTCTCTGAGTATCACCTGTGGGAAAATAATCACTGTAAATTTCTTCTTCCTTTCTTGAGTCATAACTCTGAGTGGATACAGATTGTGAAAGGAGGTGACTTTTGTCTAGACGTGAAAGTGCAGAGCTGCCCAACTCTGCACCAAAAGGGAGAGCTGGGGCAGCCTCCGGATGGGTGGCCACTGGGCACAGCGGTCCTAACGCCCTGCTCACAGGTGTGAGATCCATGTGGACTCTCCCTTCCATCTCCTTTGGGCTGGAGATATTGGCCTGGAACACCTGAAGGGCTCCTCTTCCTCTGCCCTCTTAGCAACATCTGAGTGAACTGTTATCCCGTTTTCTGGATTTCAGTTAATCTAATCATCTCATCTCCATTCACTGTGAGATGCACATTATCTGAGGCACCTAAACTATGGTACGCCATCGACTGGAAGACACCATTCAATTTCAGGTATATTAAAATAAGAAACTCTATTATACTATATGTCACTAATGATTGATTAAGAGCAGCCGTTTCTGACCAGGGATTTCCTACAGAGGCCCTGGGGACAGTGTCCTCCTGTTTGGATGGCTGAGGAGTTTGCAGCATTTAAAATCCAAAAGCCTTTGCACAGAGAATTGAATTCTGCAGTTTCTAAAGCCCTGCGTCGTCACTGCTTCCCACATTTACCCGCTTGCCCTGCCCATGAGCACAGCCACTCAAGCTAAAGTTTAAAGTAAGATTTACTGCATACAAAACACTGTTTAAGTTCAGAGTAAAACTTGATCAAGAAAGTAAATGAACGCTGTCTCCAGACGCACACTTGCTGCCCTGAATACAGGAGTTGCTGAGTGCCCACGGTTGAGTCCCTCCTTTTCTACATTCACAGAATAGCAAAGATTGCAGTATTCAGAGTTCTCCCTCCTAGTGTGATATCCGTCCTTAGCTCAACCTCCCCATTCCTCCCCTGCAGAGGAAAAGTTGACACGAGGAAGACCAAGATTAAAATGAGAAGACCAGGTAGAGAGTTAGAAGGGAGAGCAGCAATGGTAACATGGCAGGTAGGAAAGAGACAATGCCTCAACAAGGAGACGCCCGCTGGAACAGAGCCAGAGAGACAGGAGACAAGGCAAGAGCCCCTTCCTCAAGGCACCCAGCCATGCCTCTGTTGATGGGGGAGAGCTCAGACCACCCAGGCAGTCTGTGAAACCCCTTCCGCTATGGGCAGCTCTAAATTCTCTGAATTACTTTGGAAGGAAAGACTATGTTCTGTCGTCCATAGCACACTGATACTTTATTTCACATATATTCTAAAACATAGGCAAAGCCTCTAGTGCCATCTCTTCTTTACTACCTTGAATGTTAGTTTGCTGTGGATGTTAAAATAATTTTTTAAAAAATAATGTGACAAAAATAATTCTCTGAAATACTATGACAAAATTTTTAAACATAAACAGCAAAGTTTTCTCCTGTACTACCAAGAATATGCTCATAGGCAAATAGCTTGGCCTAAGAACTGAAACATGCAGTTTTTAAAATGCAAATTAAGGGAGTCTTGGCTAAGCTCTTAAGCCATCTAAAAGGATTTGATAAACTAATCAAATCACATATTATAACGGCATAGTTTTTAATGATTGAGTAGTGGCTACAGATGAAATTAATTTAGGAGATATTGTATTTCAAGTTCCTAGGATATATTTCAATATTTCCTATGCTATTTGGAAATTTTCCAAATCATTGCCAGTTTTGAATTAAGGAAGGTTCAGGACTTACTGGCAACTTTAGGAGATCAAGAAAAAAATCACCTTGAAGGCATCTATTTATGCCAGTACTATGAAAATCTTAACTTTGGATCCTAATATATTTCAGAACAGAACTATAATGTGTCAATTGATCACTCAACAATACATGAATGTTTGCTGCTTGATTGCTTAGCCCTAGCTGAGTGTCTTAATACTGAGCCAAGAGTGTGGTGGAGAATTGGAAGCCTTGTAGACAGGGCCCTACCTCAGGGAGTTGCAGTCCAGCTGGGAGATAAGAGAGAACCACAAAGGATCAATATTCATTGATGAGTGGATGTAAAAGACCGTTGAAGGGAACAGTATTGATGTTTGATTTCTTGCATGTTTCAAACCTTAAGGCTCAGAGCTTCCTAGTTGGGTTTGAGATAAGAATGCCAAGGCAGTCCTACAAGCAGAAGATAAGTTCAAAGGCTGGCACAGAAAGCCGGGAGGGAGGGGATGGGACCAATACCTGGCAGTAGAAATGGGTAGAAGGAATTAGTTAAAGCAACACTGCAGCCTTGAATAGCGGGACTCACAGGGCTTGGTGACAGTTTGACTTGAGGGAATAAAGAGGAATAGAAGCAAAGTAGGCCCCAGGAGAAGAGTGAGCTTGGACTTCACAGGACAGCAGAGTTGACTCCAGGCCAGAGTCCTTCCAGAAAGGTTTTGAAGATCTTGGTTTCTGAGGTCTTTTCAAAATAAATACTCAGCCTTTCACAAATCAGAATTGGCTTAGAAATTAAAAAGCTTTCCCTTCGTTTCTTTGTCACTTACATCTGTAACTTTACCCTACATTCTTCTTGATTCCAAAAAAACTAATAGCAGTTGGATAATAACTGCTGGATGGCTTTAAAAATTTTTTAGCATTATTATTTTCCCTTGTGAATCAATCCTGTTGAGCTTTTATATTCCTGGTGTGTGGATTGAGATAGAGAAATTTTCCTTTACCCTACTTGACAATAACTTGACTTTCCTTTCTCAGGGCCTCTCCTGATTTCTTGAACTCGTTTATGGAATATCAGAGTGAGAAAAATGGTCAGATTTGGAGAAGTATCTTTGTGTTGTGATTGTTATTAGTACTTTGTGGATGTAGGTTCAAAATAGATATTTTTGTCACATACACCTTACTTGTTTACATGTTTAACTGGAGAACAGGGTTAGATTATTGATACCAGGAAGCCCTGCTGTGTGTGTGGGCAGGGCAGAGGAGTCAGGTGACCAAAGGCAAGCAGGTAGTCAGGTGGCTGCTGCAGGGGGATGGGTTCCATGGGGCAAGGAAAAGACAGGTGCAGCTATCTAAATATAAGACGGTGAGGGCTTGGACAAGACAGGACCTGTGAAAATGGGAAAGTCTCTAGGAAATATTTACTAAATGTCTACTACAGGGCCACAGTCTTTACGTATGCAACCTCATGTTAACCTGAAGGAAGTCATGGGTACTATTATTCTCTCAGTTTTCCTTGCTTTATTTCTCTGGCAAAATGACATGTATAGAAATGTCTCCAGGGAAAAAAAAATGCTGATTAGGAAGCGTTCCATGCTGTCATTTTAGATTAGGAAAAAAAAAACATGTGATTAGCTTTCTTTTGTTCCTTTACAATAGTTTGGGTTTTTTAAAACTGCTTTATTGATACATAATAATTAAATATATATTTATGGGGTATATATGGCATTTTGATACACACATACAATGTGTAAAGATCAAATCAGGATATGTAAGATATCCATTACCTCTAGCATTTATTGGTTCTTTGTGTAGCAAACATTTCAAATCCTCTCTTCTATTTTGAAATATACAATAAATTATTATTAACTATAGTCACGTTATTGTGCTGTCAAACACTAGAGTTTATTTCTTCTGTGTTTCTATACCTATATGGCAGCTTCTCTTCATACTCTCCCCCGCAACACTTCCCAGCCTCTGGTATCTACTTGTTTAGTTACCACATATGAGTGAGAACATGCAATATTTGTCTTTCTGTGCCAGGTTTATTTCACTTAATGTAATGACCTCCAGTTCTTTTCTTTTTTTTTGAGTTGGAGTCTCACTCTATCGCCCAGACTGGAGTGCAGTGGCCGCTCCCGGCCACTGCAGCCTCGACCTGCTGGGCTCCAGCGATCCTTCCGCCTCAGCCTTCCAAGTAGCTGGAACTACAGGCGCGCGCTACCATGCCC
>CAUYQG010180491.1:0-11856 GCA_963574415.1 Tarsius wallacei | reverse complement strand
TGAGGCGGAAGGATCGCTGGAGCCCAGCAGGTCGAGGCTGTGGTGGCCGGGAGCAGCCACTGCACTCCAGTCTGGGCGATGGAGTGGGACTCCAACTCAAAAAATAAAAAAAATAAAAATAAAAAATAGAGTAAGGCTGTGAAGCAGATGAATATGATATGTGTCGACTCCAACTACTGACTATGATTACTCATTGTTTTCATGTTTAAATAATGTATGTTTTATATGATTTCCCAGTTTTAATAGAGTGTTTAATAAACATTAACTGGGTAAAAGATAATACAGGATCCATGTAATTAGCACGCTTTGATTTTTGAAACTCTGAACTCTGTCATCTTTAATTCAAATTGTTGTGGTACTTTTCAAAATAAACTCTGAATCCCACCTCCACTTTTTTTTTTTTCCTATTTTCTTTAAAGTATTTATGTCTCTCTAATGCTTTAAGTTTCCACAGAACTTGAGCCTGGATACTCTCCTAGTAAAGAGGGAGACTTTTGACCAGGCTCCTAATTTATTCTGGATCTTTAAAGAAATGATGCTGTTAAGCAAACTCTAGAAAATGTAACTTTCATTCGTTCCCTTTTGTTTTTCCTTTTTGATTTTCTCTCCCTTTTTCCTC
Organism: Tarsius wallacei; assembly: GCA_963574415.1. Classification (NCBI taxonomy): domain Eukaryota; kingdom Metazoa; phylum Chordata; class Mammalia; order Primates; family Tarsiidae; genus Tarsius; species Tarsius wallacei. The sequence goes on along the minus strand of CAUYQG010180491.1, from coordinate 11,237 downwards.
CTCTCCTCCATCACTCCCATCCACAATTAAAGCAAGATGATGAGGCGGCGACTGTTCAGGTGAAGGAGCAAGACCGGAGCGTCCTGGTGCTGAGGAAAGTGCAGGGCTGTGGCCCAGCCCCCACCGCGGGGAGTGCGGAGAGCCACTGGAGGTGAGAGTCGCCCTGCAGCCCAGGCACGCGCTCCTTTTCCTCTTGCCTGCCTGCCTCCCCTTCCCTCGCTCCATCTCGCTCGCTTTCTGCCTCCCCTACCCTCCCTCCCTCTATCTCTTCTCCCCGCCTCCCTCTCCAGCGTTCTAGCTGACTGCAGAGCTCTCAGCAGCCAGATGGACTGAGTTCCCAGTGAAAGGACAGGGATGGCAAGATCTTGTAGCATTTAGGGGATGCCTTTGTTAGTCGCCGTCCACAATGGGCAGCTCCCGGCTGAGGGTCTTTGACCCTCATTTAGAGAGGAAAGATTCCGCGGCGCTCTCAGACCGAGAGCTGCCCTTGCCCACCTTCGATGTGCCTTATTTCAAATACATCGATGAGGAGGATGAGGACGATGGATGGAGCAGCCGGTCACAGTCCTCCACTGAGGATGACTCAGTGGACTCTCTGCTCTCTGACAGATACGTAGTGGTGTCCGGGACCCCCGAGAAGATCTTGGAGCACCTTTTGAATGACTTGCACCTGGAAGAAGTCCAGGACAAAGAAACAGGTAAGACTGGGAGTCTCTCCCACTAGCAGACTTACAGCTGCTGATGCCCTTGTCAGTATCCTCAGGGGCAAGGTCCCCAGGGTCAGCTGAAACCAGGGTGGGGGAAAGTAGCATATGCTTTGTGTGCCTTATCCTTTGCCTTGTGCTGTTTTGTTTAAATCCAGTAAATGGACACATGGAGCTCCCAAGCAGCTGCCTGGGAAGTAGCTGTACAAAGAAAAGATAGGAAGGCAGATGTTCTTGTTTCTCTGGCAATTTTTTAAACCAAATCTCACCTAAAGGCAGTTGGCAAGAGGCCAACATTCAATAGCCCATGTTCAATGGAAAGAAATACAAGAGGAGGAGGATTAGCAGGCGTTCACCTGGCATGGTGTTGAGCTGGGGGCGCAGCCTCCCCGCTGAACTGTCAACAATTAACACAACTACTCAGCAGCTCCATGCAGGGAGCAACTTCTGCCTTTTTCCAAGTGGTTTATAAACTGCCTGGTCAGAGCAAGCCCTGGGGTGCAGAATATGATACAGCTTTTCAGACCAGATATTGTCATTCTCTGGAGCCTCACTGATCAGGCTTCTTGTCCTTTTTATTTAACCTGAGAGCAAAATACTCACTTTGCTTTTTCATCCGTGCACTTCTGGAAACATTACTATTCCACTTACAAAATGACTTGCCCATAACTTCCTTTATCACAGAAGGGAGAGCACTTGCTTCCCTTAACCAGGATTTGTAATTTGTTCCAGGCTGGAGCAATTATTCCAATGAATAGGCCTCTGACTGTAGCCTGAATTTTGTAACTTGATCCTTTGACTAAAATGCAATTTTCCCTCCTACCTTAGCACCTGTGAGACCCAGTTTCCTTTGGCTTGGACCATGAATTAAGAAATGACGGCTTAGGTGGAAACAAGAGTTTCTTTGCGTCCCAGGAGTTTTGTCTGAACATAAGTGATGTCTTGGTCTATATTGCATTAAAAAGGACAATAAGAGAAACAAGGACATGTGAAATATATGAACAGGTTTACAAAAAAAGTAGCAAAGTGACCCAATCATGTTTCCTACACTAATGTTATTTTTTGATCTTAAAATTCAGATAAATACCTTATTTTGCATGTGTTTGGAGAAAAAAGTAATAGCTGTCATGTAGACACACAAAAAGATAAGCTAAAAGAAAGTCATGTTCTCATAGCATTTGCTGGGTTGATTTTGCATGCTGCACATGAATATGTTGTGCATTTGAGCGCTCTTCCCATGTTCTGCTTTATCAGATATAATCATCATGGAAGTGAGCATCACTTCCCATGTACTGATTGCTAGACTGCTTTACACAAGTGGTTTGTGCTAGAATGCAAGTGAGCTGTCTGTCATGAAAAGAACACTTTAAACGTGGTAGAGGTTTGGAAGGGTTGAATGCTTTCTTCTTCTTAATAACGCCACAATTCAGTTCTATAATGCAAAATTTTGTGTCTAGGTCACATTAATAAGCATAGTACATTTTAAAACCCCACTAGGCCTAGCTTGATTTCTTTTTTCTTTCTAATTGACATTAGTTTGTGTGCTCTTCACTTTTGAGAAAAACGACTCAGGTGCTCACTAACAAGTTCCCACGACTTCACACTGAAAATGACAAATCGCTCTTATTATTGTAGCTAATGCCAGAAGTTGCCTCCTGTTGGGAAATAGTGATGTGCATGGTGTCTAGTGACTTATTCCTGGTTTCTTCTCAGTCTTACCAACCCTAGGATCAAATCTATCCCTTCAGCCATGTGCTCGCAGAGCAAAGAGGACCGGGACTCAGTGGCTTGACTCCAGGACAGTGCCAACCTCTGTGGAGCGGCAGGGGGTCTGTCCAATCAGTCTCTCCTGATACCCGCTCATTTCCTTGGAATTTCAGGGGAGGACACATGAAACTCCCATGGTGCAGGGACATTTGAGGGGAAAAAAGTGCTAACAACTTTTTCTCCCGTCAAAGAAGAATTTCATGAAAATGAAAAAGTCAACTTTGGAGAAAGGGCTTGATGTGAATATGAGGGACCCTAAGTGAAAATCGCATGGAGCTCTTCAAAATTTCAAGTACAGCACTTGGAGAAAAGACAACAGAAAAGCTGCCATGTGGTTTTTGCTAATAAAATGAAAAGAAATATAAAAACTACAAAGTAAAGTAAATTTTGCGTGCAGACTGAAGAAAAGTGGATTTTAATAGCTTGAATACCAAATGAATCAGATATTTAAAGTATCAAAATCTCTGGTCACCAACCGAGGTGAACGCTAGTTCTTAATCTTGGTCAGGTGGGCCGCCCTCATCAGCAAAGGCCTGTGTGAGCAGGAGCCTGATAGAACTGCACGAACCATATGGAGGACAGATGGAGGAAAATGAGTAGGGGCTGCAATAAAAGCACACAGCAGCATTTTTATGTTCTGGAGCGCCCCTTTTAGGGAGATGGAGCCATCTGGGGCCACGTGGAGCCATATGGTGGCCCTCCGCATGGCCCCGAGAGCAGTGGGGAGGAAAGAGAACATGGGGGGATGTCAGTGGTCCCAAAGGCTGGGATGAGCCTGTTCTGGATTCTTACATCCCTGGACCCACCAGAGGCTGGGGAAGATAGCCGAGCAAGAGATGGAAGGCCGTTTTCCTTCTGTTTCCCACCAAAATCACTTCATGGTGAAAATACAGGTGCAATGCCCAGTTGAGGAGGCTTCCTGTGCCCACACAGAACAGGCTGAAGTGATGACTGATCAATGTTCACATCCAAGCAGATGAAGTTTACTGAACTGGTAGTGAGAGGAAGGTCAGGGCTATTGAGGGAAGGCATTTCTATTGCAGCTGGACTCCAGAATAGAGTGGAAAACAACTAACATTTCATGCGGTATTCTAGCACCAAATCAAGCTGAGTTTCTAAAGCAAAAATAATTTTTAGAGACACTTAAAAGCAACCTACTAATGATGTTCCAAAATGAATGCATGCACACATACTTACTGGACTTATTTTCATAATCCCCTATGTGCCTACCCTTCCTCCTTGGTAGTGTCAGGCACAAGCAGTCATCCAGCCATATCTGTGGAATGAAGGAATGCACAAATGAATGAGCAAATGAATGAATTTGAAACTCTTAAACAGAACTTGAGTGGGAAATGCTGATTGGGAACCAGTAAACCAGCCAAACATCTGGGTCTTCCTTTGCAGCCAGCTCTGAAATGTTCATTACTCCATGATAATCTCCCTTTTGTTTAATAAATTAGCAGTAACACTCCCTAATAGTAAGCATCAGCAAAATTCCTTATAATCTACACATTTTTCAACATAGTTCTTCATTGTTTAAAATAGAAAAACTATGAGCCTGGGAACTGTATATTTATTTGTGAACAGGGAAGTAACTGAAGCTGTTTTCAAAGATTTGCTTTTTTTTCTCAAGGTTCGGGTTCTGACTTGAAATATTTTGAAATGGTAAGGGAAAATTAAGCAGTACCTGCAGCTCTTTCATCTTTTATCTTCCCAGAAATAGGGCAGGCATCCCTAGGCATGAGATGTTCATGAGAGAATTACCAGGAAGGCTGTGAGTAGAGCAGGAGAAGAGACAGAGGAGCAAGGAAGACCCAGTCTTCTGTCCTGCTCTGCTGTGGATCTTCTCCCCCACCCCCGTGGCTGCCCGTATTTAACTCTTTCCCCTCCCTGGACAGGATAAAGTATGTTTTGCTTACCGACATTTCTGCAGGGAATAAAGATTTCTGTTTCAAAGCAGGGGGGGAAGCTGTGGATTATATAGAGGAAAACTTTCTTACTGATTTTTATTTCTGGATCTGTGTTATGATGGGTGTACCTTAGGGAAAACACAGGAGGAGATATATTATTTCCCATGTCCTTATTTCCATCGCCTTATTCTTTATTTATCTTGTTGAAGAAAATGCACATAGGATGACCAGTTTCTTAGAAAAACAAGCAAAAAAGAGAATAGGATAGTAGGAGTAGGTAAAGCCTTCCAGCTGATTCTCATTAGGCCTGACCTGATTTCTTTAAGGTATGGCTGCTGCTTTCTTTTTTTTTTTTTTGACTTCATGAGGTTATCATTCAGTATATTCTCTAGACATTCCTCCATGTGGAAATATCTATGCAGCCTGCCTTGAGCATTTCAGGGATGCCTCGGGGTTGGTGGTTTAGTAGGTTGAGCGTGTGATTGAGGAAGTGAGTCCCTTACTGTTCTAAAGAGGCACCGCCCTCTGTGAAAGTGCCTGCTTCAGATTAGGAGGGTCTCACTCAGTCCATCAATAGATCCAAAAGTTCCTGATTGTCAGCCTAGTGGCTTTTTTGGAGCATTGCATGGGCAAAACGTTCAATAAAGCTAGGGCAGGAATCTCATTTTCTATTAATGTTTTTGGGTTTTTCAGGGGGTTTGTTTGTTTGTTTGTTTGTTTTTTAGATAAAAGTTTCTCTTTGTTGCCCAGGCTGGTCTTGAACTCCTGTGCTCAAGCAATCCTCCTGCCTCAGCTTCCCAAAGTACTAGGATTACAGTCATGAGCCACCATGCCCAGCCTATACAAATTTTATCTTTTTCTCTGTCAGCACCAAGCTCATCATAAGCCCTTGATATGTAATTTTTGTGGAAGAAAATTGATGCTTTTCTTCTTCTAGACAATCTAGGTGAACTCCTTCCTCACTTACCTTGTGTTTTAGGATTTTGGGAACTATGCTAGGTGCTTCTGTTCCAGGCTTTTTCTCCTGGGTCACCCAGGCCTTAATAACCCTGTAACACTATGGCTTTTGCAGGACTAGAACTTTTTTTTTTTTTTTTTGAGTTGGAGTTTCACTCTGTCACCCAAGCCGAAGTGCTGTGGCATACTCACAGCCTCTTCAGCATCGACCTGCTGGGCTCTGGCGATCCTTCCACTTCAGCCTTCCAAGTAGCTGGAAGTACAAGCGTGCGCTACTATGCCCAGCTAATTTTTGATTTATTGTAGAGAAAAGGTCTCGCCAAGTTGCCTGGGCTGGTCTGGAACCCGCTGGCTCAGACAGTCCACTCGCCTCAGCCTCCCAAAGTGCTGGGATTACAGGCCAAGTCACCGAACCCGGTCGGGACTAGAACTTTTTGAGGGTAGGTGGAGAGATTTTTAGATGGCAATGTCTTTCCATGATTTTATACAATTGATATGTACATGGAATTATCTTGTTTTTTTATGTTTTTATTTCTGTAGTGCATGTAATAAATAAACCAGTGTAGCTCATATGTAGCTGCACATTAGTGGCACCTGGGACATTTTAAAAAATATATCAGTGGCCTTAGATTCTGATTCAATTGGTCTGAGTTGAGGCCTAGGCCTTCCAGGCTTTAAAAGCTCCCCAGGTGATGTTAATAATATGCAGCCAAGTGTGAAAGCCACTGAAATGGAACATTGGCTATGTCTCACTTCCATTTTTTTTAAAGACCTATATTCCAGGTGTCTAGTGGTTGTAAAATACACATTTGCCTCCAAGAATTAGGGGCATCATTCACCCTTTCCTCCACCTCCCCTTCCCAATCCCTCTCCAGGGCTCTATATCCAGCCTCTTGTGCACTGTCCCTGCCCTGCCATCTCTGTGGCCCAAGGAGTTTATAAATGACAAACCTGCACTGCTGGTCCATCCACCAAAGTGGTTTTGGAAAAAAGGACACAACCAGAGGTAACAGAGGTACTAGACACACAGATGCTTGGTTTCTCAGCTCTTAGAATGAGGAAATGAGGACATAATGAACAAAACCCATCTGGATTTTTACGAGGGTTCTGTCGTGCTACAAAAGTCCCTGGTGGTCCTTAGGTCTCATAGCCAGGAGTGCTTACTTGAAGCATTATTATGGCATAATTTCTCAAAGGGAATAGTAATGCTTCAAGAAAAGAGAAAATGCACGTACAGAGTAGAAAGGGTACTAAGATGAGATTAAAAAGTCCAGAGTCCCAGATCTGGGCTCTGTTAATAAACCAGCCTGAGACTTTGAGCAAGCGATAAATCAGATGATCTCTGAAGTGTCTTTCATCACTCAAACTCTTTGGTTCAAAGGGATCTATATCCTCTTTCCTTTCAAAATACGTTGCAGAACCACAGAATTTTAGATCGGAGGGAGCCCTTTTATTCATGTAGATGACCCCCAGACTCTCGCAGTCATTTTATGCCGAAAGCGCCGTGGCTTCGCCATTGCACAGTGGCGCAGAAAATGTGCTCTAACTTCCTGTTGCTTTGTATGACTGCTGTATTTCTTCAGCCTTTTTGAGCTGATAGAATGAATGTTGATGGAATGAGTGTTAGGCTTAGAATCTGAGGCTGAGTTGTGGTACCTGGTGATGATTTAAGTGTTTTTATATAACCTTGCCCAATGGGAAACTTTTTAAGTCCCTTTGAGAAATTATGCTATCACCTTTCTAAAGAATAGCTTTGATGTATCACCTCCTACTAAATTTCATTTGCAGAGTTTTATTACCAAGCCATTTGGGGATATTCAGAAACAGCATTACAGGAGAAAAGCGACAGTTTCTCTCTGGTGATGAAATGGACTACATCATAGCTCTCCTACTCGCTGTTTCCCCAGAATTCCTTCACTTCTAGCTTTGTACACTGCTTCTATGAAAAACACAACAGCACACTTTTAATTATTCAGTTTCTGTGTGCACTTGAATGAACACCTTAGAAATCTGTCATTCTTTCTGCATGTAAATATTTTTGACCTCCTACTCCATAGGGGCTGCTGTAAATGCTAGGAACACAACTGAAAACAGAACAAACTCCTTACCCTCATAGGGGCTTGTATGCTATTGGAGAGACTCAGACAATAAACAAAATCAACAGGAAAGGTTGTATAATAAAGGAGGGGTTGCTAAACAACCAATCTCATTACGGGCACTAGTTGGGAATAACTCTATCAACATGTCTTTAAAGATAAAAAAGCTGAAGGATATTTTAATGTATTTAATGTATCTTAAGAATTTTCATGAAACTTCTGGTCATATGCAACAAAGTTCAGAACAAAAAGAGATAGACTTAATTGAAATAAAAGAAGTAACATAAAAGGAAAGAAATTGGATGTGAAGGTATGCCCAGATGGTGAATAACTACTGTCAGAAGTCATAGAATCTGCATTCCTGGAAATATTTGGTAAGGATATCAGTCTTTTACCATTTTAAACTGTGAAAAGAGCTTTTGGCAAGGCAAATAACTGGGCTAGGCCGCCGCTGAAGTCTTTTTCAGCTTTATAAAACTGTCACTTTAAAATCTTAGGTTAATTTTGTTTGCATACATGCTAATAAAAAAATCAATGAAAGACTAAATTCATTAGCACAAACTCCAGCTGTCCTGGGTGTGCCTCAGATGCAGATGAAGAATACCACTGTTCAGCAAAGGCTTGTTTTTCCATATAAAGTAGAGACTTGAAGCAGCTATCCACAGTGACAGCAAAAATCCCAAAACTGTGTCAGAAGAGAACTGGGAGTAAAAGTGCTCAAATTAGAATATGCCTTCTGCTCTGCTCTGTGATGTTTGTGCTGTGAGTTTTGTTTTGTCTTGTTTTGGTTTGAATTTTTGGCAGTTCCTTGTGCTTCTCTCCTGTTTAGTAATGTGGAGAATGCAGTGTACTATATTTGCTGACCATAATTGGAAGACTTTATAAATTAACGTTGACAAAGCGATGAGATAATTATAATTGTGTAGAAATGTTCTTCTCAGTTGCCTCGTTTACAGAAGCAGAGGCTTTGGGACACATGACATTTGAGGCCCCTTCCACATCTGGGAGCCAGGGTTCAAAGATTACTCAAGACACCCATTCATTTATCCAGACCTTGTCTGTTGGATGGATCCTTGTATTAGGATAATTATCCCCATTTAATGGACATAGAAGCTGAGGTAGAAGTTAATTAAATTGCTTCAGTGATTGAGTGAGCATTTGAATCGGGAAATGAGCCCGGATATATTCTGAGCTTTATCCTGAAGATCATTTTTGTTAAGAGACTGGGATCATGGATGAAAGGCATAATTGAAGTAAAAATCTACCATTCAACTCAAGCTATAAACCTGAGTCAGGTGCTTCAGTACCCACTTAAGAGCGATCTAATCTCTAGCACAAAGACCTGCTTCTTGGCTTCCAACTGTGAGCAGGATGGCCACTGGGTGAGCTAACTGCTTCAAAAAGGTTAAAAAAGTGGAAGAGAGGGACGTCCTGGTTCCAGCTGACACTGTATCAGACCACTCAAAGGAGAAGTGATTAAAAATCAGATTTTGACTGTGGATTTCATTTGAGGTGTTCAACTTCTGGGTTAATCTGTTCTCACCCCCTTTGAACATGCAGTATTCCATATGACAACAAGGGAACTGATGCTTTTACACTGCCAGTAGATTGCGGGTTAATTAATACCCTTGTTGTTAATGAAGCAAGGTGAAATGAAGTGAGACCAAGCTGAAGCAGAAGATCATTAACATACACTGATTAATAATGGAAATGTGGATGTTTCCATTACAGCATAACCAATAGGCAAAGGAAGATGTTTAATGGATAAGCATATAAGAAGTACGAATACAGCATGCCTCTCAGGAAAGTAATCTCTATTTGGAATGAGACTGGGTCATTGGATCGCATTTTTTTAAAAATTGCATCATTTTCGTGTTTACACCACATTTGAGCTGTAGTTTATAACCTAGATTTTAGTTCTAGTATTACAGATGATTTCAGCATGAAAGGTTCCACAAGTGGTATAGTTTTCCAGTGAGATTTAAAGATTTCAGAGAAATGTAGATTAGTTTATTCAGTAATTACCCAATACTTGTGGTGAATTATGTGGAGAGATTAACACTTTCATTAAACTTTTAATTTTATGATTATTTTCATTTTCTACCCTTATTCTGTGTGCACTGCTCAAATTTACTGTTATGTGTGTGTGAATTTGTTTATAAAGTAGACAATAAAACACTGAGTAATTCAAACTGTAATATTTAATTAAAGGGAAATATAACTGACTTCCTAAGTGTGGCTTTTTTTTTTTTTTTTGAGTTGGAGTTTCACTCTATCACCCAGACTGGAGTGCAGTGGCTGCTCCCGGCCACCGCAGCCTCCACCTGCTGGGCTCTGGCGATCCTTCTGCCTCAGCCTTCCAAGTAACTGGAACTACAGGCTTGTGCTACCACACCCGGCCAGTTTTTTTGATTTATTGTAGAGATGAGGTCTTGCCCAGTTGCCCAGGTGGGTCTTGAACCCGCGGGCTCAGGCAATCCACTCACCTCAGCCTCCCAAAGCGCGGGATTATAGGCTGAGCCACCGAGCCCGACTCTAAGTGTGGCTTTTGCCATAAGAAGTTGACTGCTTTACGGTAGACTTTGTAAAGGGAAAGTTCAAGTACAAGTCTAGAGCACACTGGAAACAAACTAAAATATTGTAGGACTATGGGAAGTTAATATCAAGAGGATCTGAAGATAGAAAGTAGAAAATGAAGTTCACGAGGGGAGAGAATGACCTTAAAAATGAGATCCTGAGGCGGAAGGATTGCCGGAGCCCAGCAAGTCAAGGCCGCAGTGTCGGGAGCAGCCACTGCACTCTAGTCTCGGCGAATGAGTGAGATTCCAACTCAAAAAAAAATAAAAAATAAAAAATAATGAGATCCTCAAGGATCGTCTGAGCCCAGGAGGTGAGACTGTGGTGAGCCATGATTGTGCCATTGCACTCACGCCTGGGTGACAGAGTGAGACCCTGACTCAAAAAAAAAAAGTTAGCTCCTTGGCTTCCTGACTGTAAGGTTTGTGAAAGACTTGGGCATCTTAACAAGAGTTTATAGATTGTCTTCTTTAAATATTTTGAAGGAAGTATTAAGTACTTTCTGACAGGTTAGAGCGAAGGCCTTATTCTAGGGGCTAAAGATGAGGCAGTCTTTGGTAGTTTCCTTCACACATGTTCTAAGTGAAAAATGCACGTAGCTGTTTGTTTCTGTGTAGTCAGTCCGGAGGTGACCCCAACCCCAGAACCCTGGTTTTCCTGTGTGAGCTGCATCCAGTATAGAAGACGTAGAAACCAATAGGCTTTCTCGTTCATTTATATTTGCACATTTTATTTGCTTTATTTTCTTTATTTACATTTATTTGCTTCACCTGAAATGCTTTCCCTGTACCTCAAGTGCCCAACTTGATACTCTTTTTAGACGTTCATGGGAAAATTTAGTTATTTCTTTATTTCTAGTTCAGTAAATTTCTAATTTTCTAGAACAGCTGGAGGATAAATTATTACAAATAGTCAAATATTCTGGTATACTGAGAATTATCATGTGTGTACATGAATTGTCAATTTTCAAAGAATCAAAATATATAGAATTATAATTTATTTTCAAATGTAAAATCTAATGGTCCTGTCTGATAAATCACAAAGTTCATAAAGAATTATGAGGTCTTAATAACAGTCCTTGGTTTTATTATTATTTGTTTGTTTGTTTTTTGGGGTTTTTTTGAGTTGGAGTCTCACTCTGTCACCCAGACTGGAATGCAGTGGCCACTCCCGGCCACCGCAGCCTCGACCTGCTGGGCTCCGGCGATCCTTCCGCCTCAGCCTTC
>CAUYQG010180490.1:0-19226 GCA_963574415.1 Tarsius wallacei | reverse complement strand
GAACTTTATTCCAGTTTTCCCTGACCTGCTATCTCTACAGATCCCCCGAGAATGGCAGAGGATCCTGGGTGCCTGGGTTTCCAATCTCAGGGTGGTGGTGGGTTGCAATCACCTCCAGAGGAGAGCCCCAGGTGCATGAACCTAAGTCTTCCCTCAGACGAACTTTCACTCACCCATCAGTGTTCACCTACTCATGAGAGTCTTTATGGACACCCACTTTTGTGGAGACTCTCACAGCTCGACCTGTTTCATCGCCATCTTGCCCGGAAACTCTATCGACTAGATTCTCTAAGTCAAGGTCATTCATGTTACCCCCACACAAAACCTGATATTTAAAAGGTCCTCAATAAATGCTTACCAAATTAATGCTGCAGCTGCCTCTCTCTCCCTCTCCCTCTCTCTCTCTCTCTCTCTCTCTCTCTCTCTCGCTCTCCCCCCCCCACTCCCCTTTCTTTTCATTCATTCATTCATTTCATCCATTCATATTGCTGCAATTTGTGTCTGGTAGAAATGCCAGGTATGTGAAAAATAATGATAAAACAGTGTAATAAGTGCTAGAAAAAGAAGAAGTGTTAGTTTTATTGAAGTTTTGGAGGCCAGGCATGGTGGCTCATGCCTGTAATCCCAGCACTCTGAGAGGCTGAGGTAGGAGGATTGCTTGAGCCCAGGAGTTCAGACCAGCCTGGGCAACATAACAAGACCTCATCTCTACAAAAAATAAAAACAAAAAAAGTAGCCAGACGAAGTGACATGTGCCTGTATTCCCAGCTACTTAGGAGGCTGAGGTGAGAGAATCATCTGATCATCTGAGTCCAGAAGGCCAAGGCTGTGGTGAGCTGTGATTGTGCCTCTGCACTCCATCCTGTGCAACAGAGTGACATCCTAACTAAAAAAAAAAAATTAAAAAAAATAAAAAATTAAAAAAGTCAGATGTGGTAGCTCATGCCTGTAATCCCAGAACTTTGAAAGGTGGGGGTGAGAGGATTGAGAGGATTGCCTGAGTCCAGGGGTTTGGTGAGCAACTTAGTGAGAATTCGTATCTACAAAAAAATCAAAAAATTAGTTGGGTGTGGTAGTGTGCACCTGTAGTTCCAACTACTTGGATGGCGGAGGTGGAAGGATCACCTGAGCCCAGCAGGTCAAGGCTGCAGCGGCCATGAGCGTGCCACTGCACTCCAACCTGGGTGACAAGAGTAAAACTTTGACTCAAAAAAACAAAAAAACTTAATTTCCTACAAGTTTAGTTCAGATAGATGCTTCTTGCCAGCTTTTGTTCCCCGATATGTGAGGACAACAAAACTGTCCCCTTTCCTTCTCTCTCTTCCTTCTTGTGAGCCCAGGCAGTAATTAAGTTTAAATGTGAATATCATTTGTTCTTAATAATTTTTCAGTATTTCTGCATTACTATTACATGTATCATTGCTGCTAAACTTAGAAGTGAATCTCCAATAGCTACATTTTAAAACGTTACAGTTTCATGTTGATCATTTATTTTCCACACGTGTTCACTCACAATTCTAATGTTCTCTTATGTGACATGGGAAGTGTTTGTTATTTGGGGTATAGGGGTACAAAGGCAGAGATTCAACTACCACGAGTTAAAATTCATAAAGATTATTTAATAGGCATTGTGATATTGAATACACACACACACACAAAACCACAAGACAACCTATGAGATATAAATTACTATTTCCTCTGAAATGATAAGAAAAATTAAGCCAAGACAGATGAGCTGGCATACTCCAACAAAGCCTTATTAATAGTAAGTGGCAAACTATAATCCAAACCTACATCATGGAATTCCAATTCCAGTATTTTCTCCATTTCATCACAGCTCCTCTATTTTCTGCATTATCAATGCATCTTATTATTAAATATGATAACTAATGTATTTGCATCATTGCAAATCTGTCACCATAAACAAAACAATTCAAAGAATACACCTGATCGCTAATTGACCAAACTTTTAGTTTTGATATAAAATGTTAATAAACCTTCCTTCAGTCATTTTTCATAGCCTAGTTGAGTATGTTTACATTTATCTTGACGTGCCCCATGTCCCCACTTAATTGAATTTTTGTGTTCACAAGTGCATGATGAAAATATAAATGATCAAACTTGGTGTAGTGGTATATGCCTGTAGTCCCAGCTACTAGGGAAGCTGAAGTAGAAAGATCTCTTGAGCCCAGGAGTTCAAGCCAGTCTGGGCAATTAAGCAAGCTCTCATCCCTAAAAAACGTGTGTGTTTGTATGTGTGTGTGTGTTTGTAAATGTTTAAAATATAAATATCATAGCAATTAAAGCCTGTTGACCTATCAGAAGGCTTGATTGTGCCCTAATGTTGACCAAAAAAAAATGTAATAGCAGAAGTAGGCTTACTTTTTGTTAATGTTGAAATTTATCTCAGTAATTGAAAGTTTTTTCTGTAGACTGTCAGCATTAATTCTGAACTGAGAGTCACAACTGAAATCTTTGTATCAAACAGAGGAGACACTGTCTGACTCGAGAGAGAATAGAGGGATAGAAAGAGAAAGTGGGATGAAAAATTAGATATATTAGATCAAACAGAAGAAGGTATATTTTTACTCATATTTTGAATAACTATAACTTTGTGATCTTTTTGTTTCTTTTATTTCTTCCCAGGATTCAATCACATTTTCAATACAAATTATCGTATTATTTTGCAGAAACACTTTGTGTTCCTTGGTGGATTTATTCAGCTAATTAATGTTTAAAAAAGAATTACTGAAAGCAATATTGCAAGAAATAATTTCCAAACTGAAATTTATACACTTGAAAACTGATTCCTACAAAAATGATTTGGCTCTATAAAAAAAGAAGCAATCTATCAGCTCTGTAGACCCAGACATGGGCCTGATAGGATTTCTCTTTCACAGGAAATTACTGCTATGACTGATTCTTGTTAACCCTAGGGGGAAAAAATCCAGTGGCAAGGTCTAATCAGAGACCGAAACAGAATGTTCTATTGTCTGAAATGATGATCTCTGTGTAGTAGTTGAAAGACAAATTAAATGTGTTAGAATCAAGTTAAAATATGCATTTCCCTTCTTCCTTCACCAGGATACCTCACTTTCTCTGAATTAGTGCTAGGTGCTTTTGCTCCTTTAATTCCCCTTACATCCAGATAATTAAATATATATCCTATATTTTATGTCTACTCAAACTCATGGTGGAAAATTGTCTGCTGGTGTGGATTAATGTGGCCTGTCCTAGTGCCCCTGCCTACTATACTCACTGCTGCAATGTTCCCTCAAAGCATTCCATAATACTAGACCATGACAAACAGAGGATACTGTCATGGACCCCTTTCATAGGTTGCTTTTCCCTTGAGAGCTGTCACCTCCATCACCAGTCTTCCTTCCAGTAGGCTCTTACCAGCTCTGGCAGCAGGTTGGAGACAACAGAATATTTACATCTGGTAAACTTTTTTGCTGGTTATATTTACCTGTGTTCCTAAGGTGCAAGATAGCTAAGAAGTAAGTTATATCTTTCAGTTGGAAATTCAGAAACCCAGGTCAGGCATGTGGCTCCTGCCTATAATCCCAGCACTTTGGGAGGCTAAGGTAGGAGGACTGTTTGAGCTCAGGAGTTCGAGATCAGCCTGGGCAACATAGAAAGACCTTATCTCTACAACAAAATAGCCAGCTTTGGTGATGTGTGCCTGTAGGCCCAGCTACTCAGGAGGCTGAGGCAGAAGGATCACCTGAGTCCAGGAGGTTGAGGCTGCCATGAGCTGAGATCATGCCACTGCACTCCAGCCTGGATGACAAGAGTAAGACTTCAACTCAAAGAGAGAGAGAGAGAGAGAGAGAGAGAGAGACGGGGGGGGGGGGGAAAGAGGGAGAATGCACAAATTTAAAACATTCCTGAAAGCTAAACCTTCCCTGTTGTTTTTTTTTTTTTTATGCTTTCCCAAGCTTACTAAACATTCAGGGTTTGGAATGTCACAAACCCTTTCCATCAATTTTCAACAGAAAGTATTTGTCACATAATGCAACAATGAACTGAAATCAACACCTCTGAAGATATATGTAAATGGTAACTCATAACCCAGTGGTTTTTCTATAGCTAGAATAACCCATGCATTTAGTTGTCATATAGCAGTTAAGTGTGGGCTCTGGAGACAGACTGCCTGAGTTCAAAACCTGTCCTGACCTTGCCATAAGACATTGAGCAATTTATTTAAACTACCTATGCTTATTTTCCCATTCTGTAAAATGGAAATAATTATAGTTCCACCTCCCACTGCTTTCACAATGAGAATTAAGTGAGATAGTACACATAAAGCACATAAAACATTATCCTTCATGTAGTTAGACCTTCATGAGAGTTACTGATTACAATTAATAAGTACATTGTAAATGAAAATATTTGCAACATATTATTCTTTCATGTGTAGACCCTGTGAAGGCACAATGTGGATTCTCAAAATAACAGTCTTCAAGAAAATACTTTTCTTACAGCTTCATATTTATTTCAGGTGAGTTCTCAAATTCGTTTTATTGATTTTTTTTTTCTAGGCTCTCAGATCTTACTCCTCAGAACTTGCTCTGCTGTCATATAGCTATTATGAAAGAATGAAGCTCAAGTTAAGTATAAAAAGCTGACCTGGCATGGTGGCTCATGCTTGTAATCCCAGCACTTTGGGAAACTGAAGCTGGAGGATTGCTTAAACCCAGGAGTTCGAGACCAGTCTCAGCAACATAGTGAGACCTTGTCTCTCTTTAAAAAAAAAAACAAAAACAAAAACTCATTCTACTAATTATATTACTATTTTACTTATATTAGCAAGTAATACTATATGACTTATATTACTATCACAGTAATATACGCTAATAAGTAGGCCCTCCATGTTAACTAATGATGCTATTCCCCTTATGTGCTTTACATGGGATTAGCTTGCATGGAATAAACAGAATAAACATACTATTCACAAAAATAAGACACCAAAGCAGATAAGACAATTTTTAACATCAGTAAGCATACCTGATCTTAATCCAGGCAAAGTGAGGTCCTATGGGAGGCCCAAACTTCACCTGTACGTAAACCACTTATGTACCTAGTTCTGACTTTAAAATTAAAGTCACCCATATCTTTAAAAATTTTTTAAAGTAATAATAAAAATTTTTCTAAAACAGAATTTTATCTTTAACTTGATTTATCATCTTAGAGAATAGACTAATCGCCTATTTCTGCTCACCTGGTCAATTTGAAAACCCATATGCCCAAGGGCACTTTACAACTGTCAAAACATTTGCTGTGGCCTAGGGCCCTGGCTCACGCCTATAATCCCAGCACTTTGGGAGACCGCGGTGAGAGGATTGCCTGAGCCCATGGGTTCGAGACCAACCTAGGCAAGTTGGTGAGGCCTCATTTCTACAATAAATCAAAAAAAGTAGCCAGGCATGGTGGCGCATGTCTGTAGTTCCATCCTCTTGGAAGGCTGAGGCAGAAGAATCACCTGAGTCCAGCAAGTCAAGGCTGCAGTGACCGTGAGTGTGCCACTGCACTCCAGCCTGAATAACAGAGAGAGACTCCAACTCAAAAAAAAAAAAAATTGCCAATATACTGGAGGTTTTTCATGTTTTCCCTCCTTTTTAATGCTTTCATAGCTTATCGTTCTTGTTTTTGCTTAGAAAGCAGAATCAGAAAGCATTCCACAACAGAAATGTTTTTTGTCCTAACACTTTTCAAGATAATATTATATAAAACAGAAGTAATTCTAGTCATTTTCCTGTGCTATTATATAAAACAGAAGTAATTCTAGTCATTTTCCTGTGCTTATACTGAAATTATCTTGGTGTCTTTCATCTATGTTCCAAATTAACCTGTTTCATGAAATCAGGTTATTCCTCTGACATCCAATGTTTGTGATACAATGTGATGTTCAGAATCCATCTTTTTAAATACCTACTATTTAGTTTAGTCTTATTCACGACATAAGTAGCTAGTGATATTATTGTTCTTTTTTTTTTTATGCTGGTTAAGTCCACATTTTCTCATCTTACCTCCTAAATACAACACTGATTAGACTTTTGAAAGATATTTGCTTACAAAAATAAATGAATTCATTTTCTTCTCAAACATAAGCCAAATCTTCCTGGGAATCATGCTTTTTTCACTCCAACTGCTCCTATTCTTTATTCAACATTTCAGAGAGAATTGGCTTTCATATTGTAATGTCTATGCCTTGTGATGGCTGATTATAAAAAAAAACCACTGAACTTTGAATCAGAGGCTTCTGTGAAGCAATTCAAAGTTGCTCAGTTGCTGGCTAACTTGAGGGATAGCTTGTATTGATTCCCATGCACCTACATAGAATTTGTTTATTTATATATGTAAACTATAGAAATAAGATAACTGAAGTTGAAGGTGATCATTTAAGACAAAACTTGTGGTCCAAGCAGACCACAAAGTATCAAGGCCAGTGCTAATCTTAGTGGTTCCTATGGTAACCAGACTGTCTGAAATCACATTTTCTTTTTTTACTTAATTCTTATTTCCTATAGACCTCTCACTTTCTTTCCCCCAAATGGCGCACACATTTTTCATAGCTTCCTTTGAGATCTGAAACAATTTCTCTCTGCAGAAGGATTATTACTATAGAAATAGATACCATGATTTTTTTTAAAAAAAAGAAAATAAATACCATGGACTTGAGCTTATTTTAACCAATAGCTCTCTAACCTCTGTGTCCTTCTTTTTTTATTTTTTTAAAGCACTATCCACTAGTACTTCAGTGTTTTGTATTTCACAGCATCCCCATATTTAGGTACAAGATTTGTGCCTAAGAATGTATTGTTGCTCTTATACAGAGCAATAACAAAATAACTTTACCCGGTAGAATTTGAGACTTATTAATTGTGACTAGGCTTTTTTTTTTTTTTTTTTTGGAGTCAGACTCTCACTCTGTCACCCAGGCTGGTGTGCAATGGTATATGTTCAAGGCCACCGCAGCCTCAACCTGCTGGGCTCAGGTGATACTTCCACCTCACGCTTCCAAGTAGCTGGAACCATAGGCGAGCGCCACCACACCCTGCTAATTTTTTGATTTGTTGTACAGACAAGGTCTCGCCAAGTTGCCCAGACTGGTCTCAAACCTCTGGACTCAGGCAGTCCTCTTGCCTCACAAAGTGCTGGGATTACAAGCGTGAGCCACCATGCCCGGCTAGGCCTACTTTAAATAATGTTTCATTTAATAGAACAAAGTATGTGATGGCATAAATTGAAAACCCTACAAATTTTCTATTGGCAAAAAGAAAGATTACATCCTCATTCCATGATGTTTCTTTCTGTTAAAATTGTCCATTGGATGGGAGTTTTTATTTTTGTTTCTTGGTATTAATGAGGAGCAAAATTGTTTGTTTTCATAAGTTTTAAAATCAAAAAGTAGTATGCACATTCATAAACATAATATCTGTCATTTCATTTAAATTTTATTGGTTGGTTTTGCTTTTTCCTTTATCTGTGAACACATTCAAATTTGTAAAATGCTCCCATCAACACCTACTCTGTGGTGGTGTTACATTTTTTCCTTAATTCTTTGGTGCCAACAAAATTTTGTTATTCAAAATATGTGCATGTGCACAGAATTTAATATAAAATACAAAACAATATATATGTTGATTCTAAGTACGTTCATTTTAATGCAAAAAAATTTATAAGAATATTGAAAGTATTTACATTACAGGACAGTTCCATGTTCTCAGATATCTCTTACCATAATTGTAGTTAACATACTCATTAAGAAAATTCTGGTAAACTTAAGGCAGTGCGCTACTTTTTCTGCGTTCTGACTTTCTTCATGTCCTGGAAAAGAAGACAAGCTAAAGAACACTAATTTCATATACTATTATTAAAATATAACAATAGTATTATCTAATTTTTAAAATTGGGACGCTATAATAAAATAATTCTGAAACATTTTTGCTTCATAAACAAAATTTATCATGATTTTCTAATTTTACTCATATTTGAATAAAGTGTTATCATGAATTTACATATAAATTATTATGCTATGTACATGACATCTTTTCCTTATTCATTCATGTTTACATTTTATTTGTCTCATTGCATTTTCATTAAGCCAAATAGACTGAATAATTTCTGAAACAATGGATGGTATGAATAAATCGGTTTAAAGTGCATTTTGAAATAAATCATCACTTTTCAAATGGAAAAATAATAAAGTTATGAACTATAGAGCAATATTGTAATAAAATTATGAACTTTAGAATGATGTATCTTATTTTAAAAATACATCACTTTTTGGTAGAAATTTATGTCTATATTTTGCAAGTTGAAGTAGTTTTCTTTAGAGGGCGCTTAAATTGTTCAGATTCTGGGTAAGCAGTGACAATCTTCACCCAAACTAAAGTCCAGGGCTATGACGAGGAAGCTTGGCTCACTACTAATTGTGTGTGAAGTTCAGTGCTAGAAATCCTCCGTCTGATCATAAGTTACAGCCACTATATTTCTGAACTCCGACACAGTTGGCAGGCAGGGAACCTGCCCTTCCGCACAGATGCTTGCCCCCCACCTCCTCAGGAGAGACAGCATAGTCTCCGCCAAATGACCTCTTGCTCTGAGTCATGGCTCAGAACGACCAAGAGATCCTCCAAGTACAAGCAGCAGTCACGCCCTTTTGAGCTAACAATAGCATTTGGCCATCAAATTTAAGGCATATATCGAGCAAAAGTTCAAGAGACAAGATATTGAAAGTTACTCAAACAGGAGTGCAAAGATGTCTCAGTGAGAGTTTAAAGTTTACTCTCCGGTAAATAAAGAGTTGTGATTAAAGATCAGTATCTTTCTAAAAACAAAAATATATAAACTTTGTTTCAGGAGCAACTAGTCTTAGAAGGAATATTATTTATTTTTTATACATCTGAAGATTTGTGAAATCTTCCTTGATAGTACCAACTTGGAAAATAATAAACCTTTGAAGAAATATGCTTTTTTTTTCTAACTGATAGCCATGATGATGTTTCTATGCAAAAAAAAATAAAAATAAAAATATTCTAAATAAATTGATTAAGGTATGTGATCTAGCAAGAATTTTATTGTTGAGACAATTTGGAATTGTCCTTCGAAAAACAGCAATAACATTTTAAGTTAGTAATCATATTTATTTGGTAAATCTTATTCTGAAGATATAAATCAGTCAGCTAGGTCTCATTAAAAGGCTGAGCTATTTTTATTTTTTATTGTCAATGTATTGACAGAGGTGTTTGCTAGCAGCATTAAGAAAAGTGAGGTTCCTGCTTGCTGCAGAAGTTTATATCAGATTTATTTTCTACAAATAACAGCGTTAAGAGACTTTGAAATAATTGTCAGCAATCACCTTAAATCGTGCAAGATAGGTTACCGACACCCGAAACTTGCATTGCTTATAAAATCACGATCTTCAAATGTAGTACCTATTGGAACACTTGTCTCTAAACGCCATCACTAAAAACAATAAGCTAGATTTTCAACTCAAAGAGTCCTTTTCTTCTTTTGAATCTCACAGAATGAAAATCTCACCCACTATATAAATACTCACTGGTACATCTTTTAAAATGTACATTGGGTTGTATACAGTTTGAGCTTTGAGCTTCCCTTTTTTTCTTTATCATGTCAAATAGAGATCTCTGAGAAGAGTAACCCAGCCCTCACGACACTTCCATTTTCCAGGATGTCTGCCAAGTGAGTACTTAGGAGCACGGTCTTCAGGCTGGGAGGAGTGTGTTATCCCCTATCTGGGGACCAGACACAATCCAGGAAGCTCCCAGGAGGATAGGCTCTGTTATCTGATAGCTCTTTTCCATTTCTGACTAAAGAGATATCTGTCGTTTCCAAGGGGTTAATATTTCAAGTTATACCAATAAATACAATTCTTTCACTGCTTCCTTGAATTCAGTCTGTCATATTTGTATTATTTTTCGTTTCTTATTCTCAGAAATGTTCACTCTATGATTGATTTATCTAGTTAAAAAAGAAAATGTCAATTTTGCAACCCTTCATTGAATCCAGTTAGCAGCCTGCCCAGTGCTACTCCATCTGGTTTGTAAAAGAGAATGGATCCCTTCTTCAATATGGAATGTATGATACTCATAAGGTTTTTTTTAGACTTCAGGATCCTGTTTTGTCACAGAGTTTATAGATAATATTTTAAATAATATATATCCTTTCTATATTTTGTCAATTTAATTTTCCCCTGGTGTATGTCCTTCTTAAAGTCACTCTACACAAGGATTCCTATCAACCAGACATTGCAGGAACATTTTAGTGATGTTATGATTTAGACCAAGGTTTGCAATCATCACTTTAGTAACTGAAAAAATCTCGTTTTAATACTAATGACAGGGCCTCATCCCTAGAGATCCTGATTTGGGAAGTCTAAATTAGAGTCCCCAGCATCTATATGTTTTTAGAAACTTTAAAAATAATGGCAGTTTGTAGCTGGGCACAATGGCTCATGCCTGTAATCCCAGCACTTTGGAAGGCTCCGTGAGAGGACTGCCTGAGCCAAGAGGTTCGAGACCAGCCTGAGCAATTTGGCAATACCTCATCTCTACATTAAAAAAATATATATTAGCCGGCTGTGGTGGCACACACTTGTAGTTTCAGCTACTTGGAAGGCTGAGGTAGAAGGATCACCTGAGCCCAGCAAGTCAAGACTGCGGTGGCCAAGAGTAAGACTTTGATTCAAAATAATAATAATTGCAGTTTGTACCCCAGGTAACTCAAATGTACCACTGATCTAGGACCTAACAAGGGACTTAGATGCCCTTCTTAGAATCAGGGATTTCTGAAGAACAGAGAGTAAACTGCAACAATGAAGTTTCACAGCTACCAAGAAGAAAAATCCTATCATCAGGTGTAATGATGTGCTTTACAGAGAATCTCAAAACATACTTCCCATCCCTTCAAATATGTGCTTCCTGCTCCTAGTGAGTGACTGGCTCCCTTGTATTTCTTCTCTTTTTTATTCCCTACATTTTTGGAATTTTATAACATATTAACAACGGAACCCGTAGGTAGGGAAGAAAGGAGCAAGTTAAAATAAAGGGGAAAAGAGACAGAAACTAACACTTGCTGGGCTCGACCAGCTGACTGGCCAGGACTCAGCAACGCACTCCTCTGTTTTCTTTCATCCTTTCAACCACTGTGAGTTGCGTTCTGTTAAATCCATTTGATGGGTAAGAAAACTGCTTCAGAATGATTGTGCAGTTTTTTCACGTTTACATCACAAATAAATGGTAAAGGGAGAATTCTATCCCAAGATTCCTCAACTCCTCATTTACGTTATTTTCACCGACTCCAAGAAAAGATAAAATATTTGCTTGTTATTCTTCATTGCCGATGGCGAATGAGGAAAGAAAAAGATAGAGGAGGGAGATTTAAAAGAACACTTCAGCAGCAGTTTTATGATAATAGGCATGCCATAAAAATATTGTGAGGTCAGTTCCAGACCACCACAATAAAGCAAATATTGCAATAAAGCAAGTCACACAAAAATTTTTTTTATTTCTTGATGCATATAAAACTTATGTTTACACTACATGGTAGTCTAAGTGTGCAATAGCATTAGGCCTAAAAAAATGTGCGTACCTTAACTTTAAAATATTTTTATTGCTAAAAAATGCTAAGGATCATCCAAGCCTTCAGCAAGTTATAATCTTCTTGCTGGTGGAGTGTTTTATATCAGTATTGGTGGCTGCTGACCAATGAGGATGTCGGTCACTGAAGGTTGGGGTGGGTGTAGCAATTTTTTTTTTTTTTTTGAGTTGAGGTCTCACTCTGTCACCTAGGCTGGAGTGCAAAGGCACAGTCATGGCTCACTGCAGTCTTGAACTGCTAGGCTCAGGCGATCCTTCCACCTCAGCTTCCCAAGTAGCTGGGACTACAGGGGTGTGCCACCATGCTCAGCTTACTTTTTTTTAATTTTTATAGAGATAATGTCTTACTATGTCACCTAGGCTGGTCTCAAACTCCTAGGTTCCTGCCTCAGCCTCCCAAAATGCTGAGATTACAGGCATGAACCACCACATCCAGTTTAGCAATTTATTAAAAGAACACAGACTGGACACAGTGGCTCACGACTATAATCCCAGCACTTTGGGAGGCTAAGGTGAGAGGATTGCCTGAGCCCACAGGTTTCAGAACAGACTTGGCAAGACCTCATCTCTACCATAAATAAATAAATAAAAATTAGCTGGGCACAGGGTGCACACCTGTAGTTCTAGCTACTTGGAAGACTGAGGTGGAAGGATCGCTTGAGCCTAGCAGGTCGAGGCTGCGGTGGTTGTAAGCATGTCACTGCACTCTAGCCTGGGTGGAGTGAGACTTCAACTCAAAAAAAAATAAAAATAAAAATAAAAACACAGTAATCAAGTTTACCTAATCAATGGATTTTTTTCTTTCACAAAAATGTCTTTGTAACATGCGAGCTGTTTGATAGCATTTTACCCATAGCAGAATTTCTTTTAAAATTGGAGTCAGTTCTCTCCAACTCTGTCACTGCCTTATCAACTAAATCTTTTGCTATCATTTTCATATCATCTTCACCAGGAGGAGATTCCATCTCAAGAAACCACTTTCTTTGCTCATCCAAAAGAAGCAACTCCTCATCCATTCAAGTTTTGCCATGAGATTGCAGCAATTCAGGCACATCTTCAGGCTCCACTTCTCATTCTTGCTCTCTTACTATCCATCACATGTGCAGTTACTACTTCTACTGAAGTCTTGAAACCTCAAAGTAATCCATGAGGACTGGAATCAACGTCTTGCAAACTCCTGCTGATGTTGAGATATTGATCTCCTTCCATGGATCACAAATGCTCTCAATGGTGTCTAGAATGGCAAATCCTTTCCTGAGAGTTTTCAGTTCACTTCAGCCATATCCATTAGAAGAATCACTATCTAAGGCAGCTATAGCTTTATAAAGTGTATTTCTTAAATAATAATACTTGAAAGTGAAAATTATTCTTTGATCCACAGACTGGAGAATGATTTCGTGTTAGCAGGCATGAAAAGGACATTATTTCCTGGCATGTCTCCATCAGAGATCCAGGGTGATTAGGCACATTTTCAATAAGCAGTAATATTTTGAAAGGAATCTTCCAAAAGAAAAGGAACGGCCAGTCAGTGAAGCAGTCAGAACACACACATTTATCCATCAATTTCACTGTCTTGTATGGGCAGGGTTCATTGTGTCCTAAAACAATTACATAAATATACTAACATGAACATTTTGAAGTATTGCGAGAATTTCCAAGATGTGACATGGAGACATGAAGTGAGCACATGCTGTTGGAAAAGTGGCACCAAAATGCTCAACATAGGATTGCTATAAATCTTTAATTTGCAAAAAAAAGTGAGATATCTGTGAAGTGCAAGAAGGCCAAGCACAATAAAACAATTTGTGTCTGTATTTTGAGATTAGAAGCCATTGAGACTGGGCACAGTGTATCCCAGTATTTTGGGAGGCCAAGATGAAAGGCCTGCTTGAATCCGGGAGTTCAGTACCACCCTGGGCATTATACTGAGACCTTGTCTGTACAGAAAAATTAAAAAATAAGCTGGGCATAGTGGCACACACCTATAGTCCCAGTTATTCAGGAGGCTGAGGCAGTTAGTCTAACAGGACCATGGTGGGCCTGAAGAGAGGAGAGAGACCAGAAAATGCTTCACTATCCTGGTGGAAACCCTGCAACTTGACCGCAAAGTAAATAAGTTTCCCAGGTAGATCGGAACACTAAGTTAATCCAGGAACAAGAAATATGTAGAGGAGTGAACTCACATGGAACTTTCAGGAAACTGAAAATAATTCTGCCTAAGCACATATTTGACCAGATAAAATTAAGCATATAAGAGGTTGCTATAGGATGACAGAGTAAGCCTTAGGTAGAAGAAGGAAGTTTTGGATTTCGAAACTGGCTCTGATATTTTATAGCTGTGAGACATTGAACAAATCCGTTTCTCAGAGCTTTCATCTCCTCTTTTGTAAAGTAGAGATATCAACGCCTGCATAAAACACGATGGAAGCAAATATGAGGTACCCAACTGAATCTTGGGGAGGGAAATCTTTTGGTGAAGTGTGAGGCTGAGACTTGAAGGATGAGAAGGTTGAATGAAATGTCCAGGCTGAGTGAGACGAGGCTAGTCTGGGAAGTAAAAGAAAACATGCCACTTTTGAAGGGTTAAGTTTAATATGTCTGGAGTGTGAAGTAGCAATAATTAAAATTAAGGCTATCATGGCTAAGATCAGGGAAAACCATGAATTGGAACTTCAGCCAATGTGCTAATGGTCAAGTGCTGAAGATTTGTTTTTGTTTTGCTTGCTTATGTTTTGCTTTGATTTTGAAGCAGCAAAGTGAATAAGATTAGCCTTTTAGCAAAATGGATTATTCTGCAAGCTGAAGAATTAATTGGAGGAGGGTCACACTGGAGTCCAATATACCAATGAGGACATAGTTTTAATCAGTGGGTTGAGTCTTGAAGGTGGATTAAACTATGGTAGTAGAAATGGAGATGTGGGTGGAGAAAACTAAGTGGATTTGAGAAGAATTTAAGATAACTTGACAACTGGTTCAAGGAAAGGGTGAGGGAAAGAAAGAAACTAAGGGTATGAATCAGTTTTCTGGGCTTAGGCAAAGGGGTGGATGGTAGTAGCTTTTACTGGTTAAGAAATGGAATGTTGAAGGAGGAGTCAGTTTGGGAAAGATGAAGAGCTCCATTTCTAACATACTGAGTGCAAGATATCTGTATATTCAAGTAGTATTACACAATGGGCAATCAAATATATGAGTCTAAACCCAGAAGAGAAACCTAAGTTTAAGGCAGAGGTTCAAAAAAAGCATCAAATAATATACATGAGGAGGGACCCCAAAAAACCCGGAATGTATTTATTTAAAAGTTGTGTATTTATTCTTACATGCTTAAACTTCAGTCACCTTCAAAGGACTCTTCGTTTGATACATCTATCAAGATGCTTTTTCCACTGCTCACAACAGTTTTTGAACTTGTCAATTTTGATGCCTTTTAGTGCTTCTGCCACTTTTTGTTTCACCTCATTCACATTAGCAAAATGTTTCCCTTTGAGGCCTTGAGGCGAGATAGAGTGAAAAGGGAGGGCGGGGCACAGGGGTCATGATGTTTTGGGTCAAAAATTGCTGAACCATCAGCATGGTGGGGGCAGGAGCGCATGCAATTCATCCATCATGAAATGGGCAAATGTGTTGAATGAATCTCAAAAAACAAAATCATTGAAGCTGAATGCAGCCTCTTACAACAACACTAGCTGGTACACTGATGCTGATGGTTTCCTAGAACACTTACCTAGCGGGAGAAGCCTGTACTAAAAGAGACCTCCCCTCTAAAAAAGAATTCTGCTATTTGGGGTCCCCCTTTGAATGATATATATTTAAAGTGATATAAGGATTTGAGCCCTTAGGCATCCCTTAAAGCTCTACACACAATTATAATTGAAGTGTTCTGGCTACTGATTTAGAGGTTTTATCTGTTTTTAGTCTTTATTTATTTTTTGACATAATACAAGTGAGTTTCTAAATATTAAACATTTAATTCTACCTCATAATTTCCCCAACATACAAGGGTAAATTTCAATGTAAATAGAATATAGGTGTCAGTTCTTAATTATTTAAGTTAATTAATGAATGAATAACAGGGACCAGAAACAACTTAAAAGTTACAAAAAACATATAAAAATTTTCCAACACTGGACAATAGTAATCCATAGGAGAAGTAAAACACATAGATTGTCTCTACAATTATACCAGTTTATTGACTGGAGAAAAGTCCCAGGTCTCAATACAGAGAGGAGAAAGTCAAGCAGATCCAGCTGAGATGAGGAGAGGCAGTTGAGAGTTCAGAGAAACTAGAGTTCACAGTACAGAATGGCAGACATGAGGTCTTCAGAATTTCCTTGAATCTTCAACTGAGTACTTACAACAGATGTGTGTAAAGAAACTACCTAAGACCAGGATGAAACCTTCAAAGAAAAGCAGGGGAACTATCACAGAGCTCACTAAGAACCAGGAATAGTTTATATTCTACCAGATAAAGTTGGAACAAATGCTATAATACATGGATCATTGGGCAGAATACTTGATAGGATATAGCCTCAGTGGTGAGAAAAAAATTAAGATTAGGCTGAAGTCTTCTCTAGTCCAACATAGTAAAGCTTCAAAGTAAGTCTCAAAAGGACCAAATAAGTTTCAAATGACTTAATTGCATCACAAATCAAAGCTCAAGAATACTTAAGACATGTAAAATTATATCTAGCACCCCAATAGCATTCAGGCAAAAATTACCAGACATATTTCTTTTCAACATAGTATTGGAAGTCCTAACCAAAGCAATTAGGCAAGAAAAAGTTATAAAAAGCATTCAAATTGGAAAAGAAGAAATAAAATTATCTCTGTTTACAGATTCTATACGTAGAAAAGATTCTACATATAGAAAACCTATTAAAACTAATAAAAACCTGTTAGAACTAATAAAAAAATTCAGCAGTTACAGGATAGAAAATCAACACACAAAAATCAAGTGTATTTCTATAAAAGAACAACAAACAACTATAGAGGAATATTTTTAAATTAAGAAATGCACCACTGAAAAGACATAAAATGACAAATTGGATAAAATATAATGATGCAACAATATGTTGTCTCCAAGAGACTCATCTCACCAGAAAGGACATTCACAGACTCAAAATAAAAGAATGGGAAACAAAATTTCAGGCAAACAGAACACAAAAGAAAGCAGCAGTCATGATCTTAATATCAGAAAAAATACTCTTTAAGCTGTCAAAAATTTAAAAATATATGGAAAGTCACTATATAATGATATGATATTCAATCCATTAATAAGAAATATCCATCATAAACATATATGCACCAATGTAGGAGTACCAACTTTCATAAAACAGCTTCTAGGTAAACTTAAGAAAGATATTTACTCTAACACTATCATAGCTGGGGTCTTAAACACCCACTAAAAACCCTAGACAAATCATCAAGACAAAAATCAGCAAGGTGATCTTGAACCTTAATGTGATGCTTGACCAAATGGACTTAATTGATACCTACAGAACACTACACCCAACAACCATGGAATATATATTCTACTCATCACCACATGGAACATATTCTAAGATTGACCACATCCTCATTCATAAATCACATTCCATAAGATTGAAATTGTGCCATGCACCTTCCCAGACCACAGTGGAATAAAAATAAATATCAACGCCAACAAAGTTCCCCCAAAACCCACAAAGACATTGACACTAAACAGCATGCTGCTAAACAACTCCTGGGTCAACACAGAAATCAAAACAAAGATTAAAAGATACCTGGAAACAAATGAAAATGAAGAAATATCTTACCAAAATCGCTGGGATGCCATGAAATCAGTACTAAGAGGGGAATTCATATCTCTATGAACACACATGAAGAAAATGGAAAGATCACAAGTTAACAGCCTAACAAATCACCTAAGGAAGCTGGAAAAGCAGGACCACCAAAACCCTAACTTCAGCAGAAGAATCCATATCACTAAAATAAAACCCCAAATTTGGGACATAGAAGACAAAAATATAATACAAAAAAATCAAAGAAACCAAAAGCTGGTTCTTTGAAAAGATAAACAACATTGATGGACCCCTAGCTTGACTGATCAAGAAAAAGAGTGAAAAAGCCCAAATAAACACAATCAGAAATGCAAAAGGTCAGGAGGAGCTTAAGATGGCAGCCAACAGGTTGGGTTGTAAAAATCTCCGTGGAGGCAAGTGACAATAAAGACTCTCCGCGTGAATAGGCAGGTGCTGGTGAGAGCATGAAAGTCCATCTGAAGGGATACTCAGCTGCACGCACCCGGTCCCCACTCTGAGGGCAACTGCAAGCCCCCATTACCCTGAAATTAGAGCTGAGCTCCCAAGAACTGCTGCAGAAACGTCTGCTGCCTGCAGAACACACCTGAGAAAAGCCTGCTGAATCCAGCTGATTCCCAGCACCTGGCACCCGGCGCACACCATCACCTGGCATACTGGATCTGCTGGAGCGCAGGATTTGATTTTTGGAGAGAGAACATTGGGGGAATACGCAGAGAGGAATACATACCTAGTTAGCAGCCACCCACTGCAGCCATTTTTCAGGCAGAGATTTGCATTGCTCCGCCCAGCTGCCCCCCCATCCCCAGCCTCCAACTTGTTGCCTAAGCAACACAACAAACTATTGCCCCAGGTTCTCCCTTACCACTGGAAAAGGAAGGAGACCTAACAAGGTGCTGGAAGGGGCTGTGGACGGAGCCCAGAGATCCAATCTCTGTGAATGGCAAATTAACTACCAAGGACTGGATTGTGGTCCAGAGGAAATATTCTGAGAGCAAAAACTTCAGAGGGACCTGAGAATGCTGAGTTCCAGGTGCCCCACCCCCTACCCTGATCCAACCATGGGAGAAAGGGTGTGGCCAGAAAAGGACAAGGAAGAACTCCAAAGAGATCAGTGGTGAGTCTGGGCTAACACAAATTCCCTTCTCTCCAGCAATCCTCTGAACGTGAGACCCACATAGCTGGGCCACAATTGAGAGGGACAAACCCAGACAGAGCCTGGACATCAGTCGCAATAGGAGAACCCCATTCCAGGATACACCTGGCTGGGGCAACCTTGTGAGAGTACATCCCTGGGAAAGAGACTATCCTGTATATCCCCAACAGAGATCTCCCTGACCATAGGAGAGTGGGAGGGGAGGACTGCAACCCCACCTACCTCCACTGTCCCTCCTCCTTCCCTGCTTCACTGCTTGAGGAGAGAGTGAAAGAGGTGGCTCTGCAGGAGAGATCTGATTAGAGGAAAAACTACAGAGCCTGCCCCAAGAGGACAGGTATTTTGGTCTTTGTTTTTTTGTTCTGTTTTTCTTTTTAATTTTCAATTATTTTTTAATTTTAAAAACTTTCTGACTGTTAGTTCATCTATTTTTAAAATATTTTTCCTTTGTGCATGGATATGTATGTGAGGCTTTGACCTGCATCCCCTCCAAAAAAATTTTTTTTCTTTCTCTGTTTTTTTCTGCTTTTATTTGTCATTCTCTGTTTATGTGTGTATGTGAATGAGTATTTGTCTTTTGATTTTGCTGCTAGTTTTTGCTCTTTTGTTCTTCTTTTGGGTTTTCTTAATATTCTTTTTTTTTTTTTT
>CAUYQG010180485.1:0-23407 GCA_963574415.1 Tarsius wallacei | reverse complement strand
GAAGGATCACCGGAGCCCAGCAGGTCGAGGCTGCGGTGGCCGGGAGTGGCCACTGCACTCCAGTCTGGGCGACAGAGTGAGACTCCAACTAAAAAAAAAATATAGATATATATCTATCTATAGATATATCTATAGATAGATATATATATATAATATTGGTACATAGGTATGTGTATGTCTATGTGTGTGTTTCTGGTTGGCTGCTTTTTTGGGGATCAAAACTAAGCATTACATGGGCCGCAATTTGTTCCCACATTCCCACTACCACCACCAACATAAAACTGAAGAAGTGAGGCTCAGAATTTTCAGTACTTTATAAATAGTCAGTAGACTTCTGTGACTTGTGCTCCATTTATCAGTTGTTCTTGATTTTAAATTTAACCCCATAAAAATAAGGGAGTAGAGGGAGAATGACCAACAGTATGTGATTCATATCAGATGGCAGTCCTCTTATGATAGTTCTAATTTCTTATACATTTCACCTACATGCTGATCTTAATTCATGTGCTTTTACTTGTTGGGGGTCAGTTAAGCAAAGCAATTTCATATTAACTATGACAAATTTGTGCTTAGGTGAGAGAAAAGACCTCCACTGTTCAGGTTTTATGATGTTATAGAATAATCTTTGGAGGATTAGATAGCCAGTTAATCAAGATTTCTATGAGAAATGTTAGCAGGTAAAACATTATCCAATAAAACACTATTAGTCAATGTTGTTATATAGCTGAATTGAAGTTCAGCTGGGATAGACTTTGAGTCATGAAATTATCCTCTGTAAGATTGACTAACCACTGGTGACATGTATGGATGTGCTTTAATTTATGTCAGGGAAGTTAGTACTACCCCAGTACTGAAATTTCAAAGATTGTGTGAAGATTTTCTGACATGAATTACATACTTTTTATAAGACAGACT
This sequence comes from Tarsius wallacei, assembly GCA_963574415.1. Classification (NCBI taxonomy): domain Eukaryota; kingdom Metazoa; phylum Chordata; class Mammalia; order Primates; family Tarsiidae; genus Tarsius; species Tarsius wallacei. Next base: position 22,492 of record CAUYQG010180485.1, on the reverse strand, counting down.
TAGTACATGATCAAATATCCATTTGGGAAACTTTATTTGTTTTTATTTTTTGGTATTAATAAAGGAATGCATACCTCATAAATTTTTTTTTTTTTTTTTTTTTTTTTATTTGGCGTGTCACTATGTCACCCACACTGGAGGGCAGTGGCCGCTCCTGGCCACCACAGCCTTGACCTGCTGGGCTCCGGCCATCCTTCTGCCTCAGCCTTCCAAGTAGCCAGAACTACAGGCACGCACTACCAAGCCCGGCTATTTTTTTTTGATTTATTGTAGAGATGAGGTCTCGCCAAGTTGCCCAGGTGGGTCTCGAACCCGCAGGCTCAGGCGATCCACTCACCTCAACCTCCCAAAGTGCGGGATTACAGGCTGAGCCACTGAGCCCGGCTACCTCATAAACTTACATTTATGTTATTGTTTGTAAGAAAGGAATTCCAAGTGGGTATATAACATTAAACTATGGCTACATGTGTATTAGAAAAACCGTGGTCAGACATAAGTATTGGTAATATCACTGACAGAATTTCACACATATAGCTGATTGTGAAAAAAGTAGAAAGACTTGCATAGAACTTCATTGAGAAAACAGGATGTTTTAACATGAAAAAGTACATGGAGCCATTTGTTGTTAAAATGGTGGAAATATCTTAAGTCTGATGAATTTTTCCTAAGGTATTTGATAGTACTTAATCTAGTATTGCTGTTTTAAGCTTCCATAGCAATCAAACATTTTAAATCAATAATATCTCTCTGAATGGGAACATTCATCACTGCTGCAGATTCTTCCATGATGTGAAAAACATAGAAGCAACAAGTCTGGACTTGATTTAGTAGTCAAGTAAAAAAAATATGCTGAATGATGGACTATTTTAATATTCTGAATGAAAAACTACCACAAATATTGAGGGAATACACAGCAGAACTTGGTTTGGGTTGAGTAGACTTAATTAGAGCAAGATTTTGAGCTAGCTTCTAAGGTGCTTTTGGGGATCATTTTTTTCTATTACTCATGCATTTATACTACATTACAATGTGCAGAATTGGGGGAAATATAAATCTCTCATTTCTTTTGATACTGATATATCTTAAGTAACCTCATAAGTTGAAACCACTTGAGTTTTTTAGAGCATGTTATTTCTAGGAAAAATGGGGAGATACTAAATGTAGCTCCTCAAACAATTCGTCTTCACACTGAAGGGAGATTCACAAGTCTATGATGTAATATAGATATTTAATCAGAACAAATATGCTTATCGTATGGGACATTTTATTTGCATAAAAAGTGACTGTTAGGGCAATTAAATTGGTTATTTGCAGTCTCTCTCCTTTCCCATTCTCTTCTACCTGCACAATATTTTCATACTTAGTTGCCATGATTAAAAAGTAAAAAAAAAAAAAAAAAAAATCAAGCCAACCTGTACAGTTTTTATTATGAAAAACACACACACACACCTTGAAGAGTTCTGTTGGTACATGCTAATGCAAGATGATAATTTGTTTGTTAAAAAGTGTTTTGAACGTCCTCTCCCACTGATCATGTGCAACTGGTATAAACAAAGATCCTGTGTATGGTAAAAGGCTATTTGCATTTCTTTGCACGTTTCAGCATTTTTTGCAGACATATTTTTCTATTTATTGACAGTACTCCTTAGACCTTTGCACAATTATAATATATACATTAGCAGCAGACATTTGAGTAGGTAGTGAGGGTAGGTTCTGCAGTCAGTGTAACCAGAGGAATATAGAAATTCAGTGTACTCGTTTTGAGGATTTGGGTAACATAGGTTTGCTCCATGAGCCTCCAATTGCTCATGACAAAATGCTGTGGTCAGAAGACATGAAGATATGTTAAGGGCCCAGAAAAGTTGCATTAGTTTTGTTTGGGGAATGCTTGACTTTTCATCTGCTTGGGGAAGGAGCAGTTCTTATCAGTTGCCAAAGTGCTCTGATGCTGAGAAGTGTGTCAGCTGTGGTTACTTTGGGGATTTGGGCAACGATAAGCACTTTTCCTTGAGAAAAATCAGCGTAGATACTACACATTGGAATTGGACAAATTGCTTTTCTTTTCTTTTTTTAAAAAATCAAATATGCTTTTTCTTCTTTTTCCAGCTGCTGCAGCTTCACTGGTGTTTAGTTTAAATTATGGGAGAAACACATGTTCTCAGAGACCAAGAGTAAAGCTCACTTTTTTTTTCCTATGTGAACTTTTTGAAGTCATGATGCTAGCCCTAAATCTAACTAAACAAAGATATTCAGAAGGAAATTTGGTAGAGAGGATGTCTGTGGGTGATGAGCCAGGGTAATTGAGTCGGTATTTCAAAGATATGTATGTAACTCCCATGCATTAGAAAAAATTTTAGTTTACCAAATCCAGTATGTTTTGGGCTGAAAACCTCAGGGACCTAACCTGTTCCATAGAGAAGTCTTTGTATTCCCCCATGGCTTCTAACTGGGAACAAAGTGCATATGTAAGAGTTGAATTGGTTGAAGTAGTACACAGTAAGGCATTAAATAAACCTGAACTTTTCTTAAAATTCCTTCAATGTCAATGTAACCACTTATCTTTCAAAGGGAAAGGTCACATCTGTATTCCCAGTGAGCTTGCTATCATGATAAAGAACCAAAACTCTTCCAGGTCAGAGTAGGGGAGGATGAAAGTAGCTCTTATTCTTGATATCAAAATCAACTTAGTTTTCTACCATCTCTTATTTTACTTAAATAAGCTCATCATTTGACCTTGCTGCAGATTGTGTTTTAAAATTTGCCTCCTTCTCTCCCCTCCTCTCTTGAGAGCACACTGCCCACAGAATATTACCCTCCTCCTCTGGACCTGTCTTTGTTCTTGCTGAAGGAGGATTTTCCATCCTATAATTTCTTTTCTATTGGATTTTCTTAAGAATACAATTTAAGAAACATTCATGCACTATTTCTGTATGTCAGGCACTATGTATTTTATATGCAGTATTGGTCAGGATTTTCCATTGAAGCAGAACCAGTAGGATGTATACATATATAGAAAGAATACAGGAAATTGACTCACCCTACTGTGGAGACTCACAAATCCCAAGATCTGCCATCAGCAAGCTAGAGGCCCAGGAGAGCTGATAGTATAGTTCCAATCTTAGTTCAAAGACCTGAGACCCAAGAAAGCTGATGGTATATTTCCAGCCTGAAGGTGAGCAGGCTTAAGACACAGGTAGCACTGATATTTCATTTTGAGTATGAAGGTAGAAAAAAAGATTGTCCCAGTGCCAAGGCAGTAATACAGAAGGAATTTTCTCTTATTTGTGAGAGGGTTGGCCTTTCTGTCCTATTTAGTCCTTCAGCTGATTGACTGGGGCCAACCCACATTAGGGAGGTGAATGCACTTTACTCAGTTACTGATTCAACTGTTAATCTCATCCAGAAACACTCTCATTGATGCTCACAGAATAATTCTTTGCCAAATGTCTGGGTATCCTGTGGCCCAGTCAAGTTGACATGAAATTAGCTATTACTCATGCATTACCTAATTTAATCCTGACCAAAAACACAATAAAAAACTCATGAAGTAGATACCATTGGTTATTATCACCAAATTTAATGATTTAGAGTTTGCTTTCTAGAATGAGATTGCCCTTATTCGAATTCTGTTTTCAACACATATTGTATAACAATAGGTAAGTTACTTAACCTAAATTTCTTCATTTCTAAATTGGGGGTGATAGTACTACAATGTTGAGTTATTGTGATAATTAAATGGAATAATGCATACAAACCACTTAGCATTGTCAACTGGGTCATAGCCTAGTACTTAACTAAGGCTAGCTTTTATTTAAATAAACAAGGAAATAAAGGTTCACGGTGGTTAAGATCATTGCCCAAGGTCACAGCCAGTAAGTGGCAAAATTGAGATTTGAATGTATGCTGTCTACCTCCAAAATCATGCAATTAACCCTTCCTCTCTATTATTCTCTAAAGAGAAGCAGTATAATATAATGATTAAGCCTCTGGTGTTAGACTTCATGGATTCAAATCTTGCCTCTCTTATTTATCAAAAGACTTTAGGCAAGTTATTTAACTTCTCTGCACTTTAGTTTCTTCATCTCTTAATTATATACGAAATAGTATTTTTCCCAGAGTAACAGAATCAAATGATTTATAAGGATACTACCTTCATCCATGCCTTTTAAATGATAGAATTTCAGACACAGAAAGTTTAATGGAGAGCTTTCTTCATTTCCCCTCATATTATACTGATTGTTACTGGTATGAGTAAGTAAGATTTATGAAATCTAGGGAAGTACTTAAAATATGTTAACATATTCTTAATGTTACAGATAGCCTTATTTTGCAACAAATTTCTTCAAAAAAATTTTTTTGAGAGAAAGAAATGATGGTTTTCATTCAGAATTATTGTATGTATCTTAAAAATGAAGTTGAAATTGATGGATAGGAGGTAGAAGGAAGCCAAGAAAGAATCCATTATAGGATGACAATTCCCTTTTTGTGGCTCTGTCTTGACCATTTAATGGAACAAATGTAAGATCTGCCACCTAGGACCAAATATTTCTTTCTTTAGTATGTATGACAAGAAGACTCAATTTCAGAATACTATATCTGACTTCTCATCTGTCAACCAAAAGCAGCTGAATAGACTAGAGCCCTAGAGAACTGTTTTTCTACATATGTATTTGTTTTTAGACAAATGTGTTTGTTTGAAAGTCTAAACACCATGGAAATGGGCACCATGGAAATGCATAGTTGGGGGGTAGAAGCGCTAGAAGTGTTGACTCAATCCTTGATCCTTCTGTGTGATGGATTAAATGCCACATGCTTCAGTTTGCTGTGTGTGGGGTCTTTCAGTACTGTTTATAATAAATGGCAATTCTGTATGAAGGGCATAAGAAACTCACTGATTTTTTTTTTCCAAGAGATTAATTAGAAGTTGGTTGTCATCTGGCTGTTGCTTATGGAAAGGGAAAGAGAACTCCAGCAAAAATCAATGTATGTATTATTCTTCTCTACAAAAAAAACTTATATAAGGTTAAAATTGATATTAAGGGCAGCCTTCAAGGGGAAACATAAACTCCATATGCAGATTGAAGGAAGTATGGTAATGAAAGGGAAGAGAGAAAGTTAAGCCTCAAAGTGGTTGGAGAAATTATAAGCCAATTGTGTGTGTGTGTGTGTGTGTGTGTGTGTGTGTGTTCCTTGACACTTTTGTATACTCTTCAGTTCCCTTTACTATTTAACTCCTGAAGCCATAGGTAGAAATCTGTCTTCCTTACCAACTTCTTCCATGAATTACCTACAGCCCACCTGTCTCCTACAATTCAAAGTCTCCTCAAAGCAAGGAATAGTTGTGGATATTATTATATGAAAACTATTGGAATCCAATGGAAATTTTATGGTAAACATCAATGGAAATGTCCTCTCTGCTATAGGGTAGCAGTTACTTTATTATGTTCTTTTTATTTTCATAGAATTACAGGGATTACTTCCTTTTTTTTTTTTTTTTTTTTGGCAATTGACATGAACAACATTATTCAAAGAAAAAATACTTAAGAAATAGAAGACCAGAAGGGAAAATGTAATTGAGTCTAGAAACCCTTTATACCTTCGCTAAATAAATAAGAAATGATAAGAAGTACAATACAGTAAGAAATGAGAAATACTGAGGTTCAGACAGACTGTTATATTTAGTTCCATTTAATTTTATTGGATTGAATTTGATAGAGACAATGTCAATGGACATGTACATGGAGATTGGTAGTAGAATGCCTGGGGCTTTTGTATCATTGTCATGAACATGTACAAACAGAAAAGGAATGCTAAGTAATGCTGAAAATAATAACTGATTTTTTAATACCAAATTTTAGTTTTACAAATTCACAGAGCCAGCAGGTGGAAGCAGATCTGACACCTATATCTAGTTGTTGATTTCAATATATTAGAAAAGCAAGTACATCAATATTATATTTTTATTTTTTTCCTTTGCCAATAAGTGTTTAGAATATTTTCCCAGCATTGCTGAACTCTTAGCTAAAATATATGTTTCGGCTTCATTTTTAGAGGAAGAATAAAACATAAGTAGGCTGCTAGGAATGGTTAAACATTAACTTAGGGTCCCTTGGCCTCCTTGCTTTTCTTACAGAGTGAAGTTTCTATAGTGTCTCTGAAGAATCAGTGTGCAAGCAGAAATATTTGTTAAATTTGTATTTTATATCTTAAGAATGAAGACAAAATAACTGAGATGGTTTTCAAGTAACTAAACATCTGAAGTAGATTATCAGAGTAAAATAAATTCAGACTGGTATACTCCTCAACAAGCTATACTTTGGTGGGTTATGTTCTGAAGGGATTTATGTGGAGGTCAGAGGTAGCTCATGTTATAGTCTCATAGAGTAATCACAAATGAGGTCATCAACCCTCAAGATAGTGACTAATCTAATTAGCCCAATGTAATAGAGTTACCAAAGGCCTTATTTGTCTTCTAATACTTTGCACATTTCTTTTGTTTTTTTTCTTTATCATTGAAATGGCATCATTTTTTAGCTTATCTATTAAGAGCTGTAACTGGGTTCCAATTTGAGGCAACCAAGATAAAGCTAGAGAGTGTGTTTGTATAAAAAAAATTAAGAATTGACAATATGGATAACTAATCTAGCTTGGACCTTTCAGAACTAACCTTGAGGCCTAAATTAATTTCTCAGACATTGATCAGATTGTCTATGTAATTTTCAGATGGACACTCCACTTTATGAATATATGTTGTAATTAATTGGTATACCAACATTTTGCTATAGTTTCCTCCTGGGTACTCAGAAGGAAACTGAGCTGTTAAAGCATTTAGTAGATCAGGACGGTAAAATGGTAAAAACAAACAAAAATCATTAGTTTATAGAAAAATCTTGCTTCATAATTACATTATATACAAAGATACCCTCCGCTCATATACATAAAAAATAATTTAATCTCTGAAACAAGGATCTTGTCTTTATTCCTAGAGCCTTTTACAGTATCTGGTACATAGTATACAGTCAGTAAATATCTGTTAAATAAATGAGCTCTATGGTAAAGAGGGTCTCTGTTACCCTAGATTTAGTTACACATTGGGCAATAAAATCTCTTCCTTTCTCCTCTCCTTCTGAAAGCAAGTGTTTAATAGAATGTCCCTAAATTACAATCAGAATGTGTTTCAAAATTTAGACAGTTTAGTTATCTGAAACCAAGAAAACTTCTATCATTCATACATTTATTACAACAAATACTGACTCAGTACTCACTGTGGCCCAGGTACAGTTCTAGGCTTGAGGCATAGAGTGGTGAACAAGACACAAAGTCTCTGTTCAGAGGGACGTATACACTTTACCTCTTAGAAATAGAACCCTTAGGACTGGGTCTGGCAAGTAGTATGCACTCAATCATTGATAATTGCTATTTTTAAAGAATGACCTAATTTTTCGTTAGGTCATTTCATTAGGCTTTATTTGGAGCCCTTAGCATCTAAACTGAGCTGTCAGCTTATTCTGTTTCCCCAAACAAAATTTGAATGGAAACACTAGGTAAGAAAACGCAGATGCTATCTTAGGCATATTCTTATTTCATAAATCTTCCCTAGACACCCACTTTCAAAACGAAAACATCTTTCTACTTTTTAAAAATTTCTTTGCTGTGTGGCCTTGGCAAGTCATAGCCATGTGATTCTCACCTAAAAATAATGAAGATATGATAATATTCTAATTCACAGAGAGAACACAGCAGATCTTAGTAAATTAATGTTTGCTCAGTGCTCAGAAAGTTGAAATTGCTAAGAGAAATATACAGAACTATTATTGCTACTAAAATTATGGTGATAGGCATTTTTTTCTCTACAAAAATAAAAGACCTCAGTGAATTGGTGTTTATATTTTAAAAGTCGTATGCCACATAAAAGAAAATGTTCTATGTGTATCTAAAGGAAAAACAAAGATCATGTCATTTTATTATTATGTGATATTAAAAAATTGCTAGGGAATCACTACTTTGGGGAAAGTAAATGACATTAAGACCTTATGATTCACCAGTCTGGACAGATGGATGGTTGCATTTTCTTACATAAGTGACAGGTGCTAGCTCCATTGAAATGACTTCCAAAGTTCTTCTGTCTTTTGCCTCTTAGCTGTTGTTTGGCTTGGAGCAAAGTAGCAATGTACTCCAATTACAAGAGTAAGGAGAGTTTATAGGAGCAGAGGTTTATTTTGGGGTGTGTGTGGTGTGTGTATGTGTGTATCTTGTTGGCTTTTTGATTTACTCCATCTATTCAGTGATCTAGCTTAAATAGCAAATAACAAATGCCCCTCAGCAACAGGCTATGATTTCAAACCAGGTCTAACACACTTCCCCTGGAATAGCGATTCTTCTGCGTAGACTTCATACATTGTCTAGATTTAAAAGGGTCATTGTAGGTGATACCTTCTCTTATCAGCAGAAGATAAAGTGAGTTTAAAATAAAAGTTAAGGGAGAATAAATTAACTGTATATTGTATTCAATGAGCTATATATAGTGAATATATAGTGAATAACTACCATGTATTAGGCACAATCTTGAACACCAGTAATATAACAAGGAATAAGACAGAGTCTTTGGCTCACAGAACTTATATTTTATTAGGGAAGACAGGCAATAAGAAATAATGCTATAATTGCAGGAAGAAATAAATACTATGAAGAGAATAAAGCGGGGTGGGGTAGTGCAGGGTAGAGGTGGCAAGATATTTTAGAAGTGATGGTCAGTGTATGTCTCCTGAAGGGGTGACATTTGAGGTGAGACCAGGATGAAGAAAGAGAAACATGCTAAACTCTGGAGGAGGAACACTCCAGGTATGAGTAACAAAAGGTTCTAAGGCCCTGATATGGGACTTAGCTTGGTGTGTCCCAGCAAAACAGAAACACTTGGTGAACTTTGGAATCTTTAAAATACCGAAGAATTATTTCCAGTTTCAGATTTTAAGATTTGTATAATACTTTTGATTTTAGTAAAACCATAAAAGGAGCAAATGTCTTCAGTCAAATGGCACAGGACTAGATCTATTCTAAGACCTGTTGTTTACTCTCTAAGAATGCTTTTGAGAGAGAATGCCATAGACATTTAAAGCACACTAGTGAGATTTTCAGGATGACTCTGAGGGCAGAAAGAATAATAAAAGCCAAGCCATCTTCCACTTGGAAAGCAACTGGTCTTACAATCACCTTAGAGCACCTCCTATCCTTTGTTTTAACTGATCTTGTCAGATTTGCCGAGTATGAGGTCTATCTTTTAGAATCTTTTGTGATCTCTAATGTCGTTCTACCTATGGAAATTTTTGATCATTATGATACTTATTATATTATGGCAACCATTCTTGAAGCATATCATGAAAATAAAAAAAATTAAACCACAGTTTTTGACTTTAGATTGCTATCTGCTCAATGAAGGCCTATGACTTTTATTACATGGTTTTTATGTACTTTTTCATTACAAAAAATGATTTTGTGAAACACATAATCAGATCCTAATTTCATTATAATTTCAGAATTGTATTTGCTGAATCTTCATAGTGAAAAACTTACCTATAGAAACAGTATTACCCACCAACACCTTTTTTGGAACATTAAAGATCAGGCTAGTCCATCACCCTGTTTAGTCTGTAAAAGATTATTTCAAACCTCAGGTTTGAGTCTAGATATGTAGAACGGCAAGGGGAGATGAGGTCTGTTAGTGACACTGTAGTTGTAAAGTGCAGCTTAAACCTTTGTTTTATTTATGCACATAATGTGCTATCAGTTTATTCTGTGCCTTTACAAAAGTAACTGAAAAAATAGTTCTTCACTAGCTATTACAGCCTTTTATAAAAGACTACCTTTGCTTAGGGCATGTTACAAACTGCAGTGTGGAATACTGGAGACCATTATAGGAATGCTTAGAAATAGCTTGCTCACTATAGGATATCTATAGACTCTAAGGGAAAAAATGCCATAAAAAGTTATCCAAATTTCCCCCCTAAATCAGTATGTCAAGTAGTAAAAACATGTGGATTCTGAAACAGAAATACTTCCTTACTCAAATATTATTACCTCCTCTACCAAATTAAAGGAAGGAAGGAAGGGAGAGAAGAAAGAAGGGAGGAAGAAAGGAAAGAAGGGAGGGAGGGAGCAAGGAACAAAGTTAAAAAGAAAAGGAATGAAGGAAGGAAAATGAAGGGAGGGAGAAGAAAAGGAAGGAAGGAGAAAGGGAGAGAGGCAGAGAGGGAGGAGGAGGGAGGGAATGCATCTCTTGACATGTGAAATGCTTCTATGAAGTTTTTCAGGCATTTTCTGTTCTTAAAAAATATTGCTTTATCTCATCATGCAACCTTAAAAGTATTAAATTGAACGGTTTACTATAAAAAGCATTAAGTAAATGCAATTTCTGTTTTTAATAACGATAGCTCAAATTTCATGTGAGATCACACCAGCCCTCCTATGTAATTAAGTTTATGGTTTTTTTATGCACTTCAAATACCTGCAATGTGCAGTTAATCGGTTTTTTTGTTTTTGTTTTTGTTTTTAGATAAGTAGTAGGACTTTACAACAGTGATGCTACAGTGGGCTGGTGTCTGTCAGTAAAGTAGATGCCACCAAGTAATGGAAAATACAAGATATTTTGGTTTAATTTGCCTAAAAAGATTCATGACAAAGAAGTCTGTCTTACCTGAATGTCCAAAGTGATCAGATACTGATGTGTCTGAAAGAAGAAAAAGAGTGTTAAGCAAAGACTGTACTTTACAGACTGAAGAATGTCTCTGCACAGCACAGGTGTTCCTAGAGGGCTCAAATATAACTTTACAATAGGGAGTGTGTGCACTTGACATTAGACTAGTAGCTCCTAAAGCAAATATGATGTCCCATGATTTCTTTCAACATCACACACACAAAAAATACACACACAAGTAGAAACTGCAGGTGCTCCCTTTTTATTGCACTATGTAAAGAGAAAATGTAAAATGGACAAGCTTTCGACAATCATGTTCTCTTCATCAAGCTGTTATTGTTATTTTAGTGAGTCCACTAAAAAGAATTATCTAGAGCTTCTTGTTTTTACTGCTTTGTATACTTGATGAATATGATTACCATTTTTACCTCCTGTATTTAAACCCCTCTGCCATAATCTTTATATTCTGCCTAAAAGCCATGTCTGTGAGAGATTGTTCCACTTCCCTGCGATAGTTTTGAGGGATATGACTGCATTTAGGCAGGTGCAGTAAATGCATTTTTGACCATTTTCACCATCATATGCAAGTGCAAAATGCCTGTTATAATTAAGCTGACATTAGTAGAGACTATTAGTAAAATAAGCTTGTTTTCTGAATGAAGACCTCATACCAATTCAACAGACTTTCTTTGACAAATGTACCATATTCACTTATGTAGCACAGCACTATATGCCTGGAAAGTGAATAAACATTTATCAGGCTACCTTCCAGAGTTTTCCATTAATCATCTTCTAATTCTTTTCTTGTAGCCTGCAAAGGGAATTCTATTTTATTTTTAAGTGGAACAAAGGGATTGGCCTAATACTACAAGGGCCAGTGATTGTCAGAATCATGAGAAATCTTTAGTTAATTTTGTTCCTGAATTGTTCTTAGTCCTGTCTTTTTTTCACTTTAGAATTTAAAGCATCCTATTCAAAATGGCCACCACAGAGGGGAGGAGGGAGTGAAGGAAAATAATAAAGAACAGTGGCAACTGAGTTGATGCTGTATAAATAAGCACATTTGCTGCGTCTCTGTTCTGCAGTTTTTATGTCCCACTGATGAGAGAACCGGTTTGAGATGTAAATTGCTTCCCTTTGATTGAACCAGGGAGGAGATGTCATGTAACTCATCTCATCAGCATAGAGCATTGTGTGCCTTTGGTGAATTATAGGATAACAGAGCTAGGAAGAATTCCTTAACCTCTCTCTGCAGCCCTGTTCCAGTGTTTAATAACCACCAAGTGGAAGTAGTTCCCTGTAGTTCACCTGAATACCTTCTGTGGTTTTAGCTCATTTATTCTTATCCTGCCTGTCCTTAAGTATTTTGTAAAGGATCACTGGAAAGTGCCACTCTTTTAACTTGCCAGGTATATCTTGCAAATTAAAATGTAAAGTTGTGGGGAGGTTGTTTGTTTGTTTGTTTTAGGTAGAGGACACTTAGAAGATTGCTTTGGAAAAATAAGAAAGGTGCTGAAGAAATGATCTCAAGTGTACTCACTTGTCTGGATTTAGGATCCACCTAAAGAAGCAGCTATGCATAAAACTGGGAATGGAGGATGAGGAGGATGTGGTAGGAGCAGAAGTAAAAGTGGGGGTAGAAGCGCCCTGTGAGATCTGTGAGATTTTGTGGTGTGTGAGAAAAGAATTAGTAAATGGATGTTAAAACAAAAGAACTGGAAATAAGCCTGCAATCAATCTAGCCTGGTATCTCAACAAACCAGGGACTTTTTTTTTATATATGTATAAGAAATTCAGGGCAGATATCACAGCCCTATCATGACAGCATGGCCTTTTCTTCCTCCCCTTCTATTAAATCTACATTTTGAAGGTGGATGGTGCTGACTCATAAATTAAATTGGAGTAATACATACAGTGTATATATATTTCTGTCACTTTGTCTCAAATTAAACACGAACCTTCTCCCCTGACAAGATGATAGAAAAGTTAATTGCTCGCCCTGGCTTTAAATTGGAATTTGAATTTGCAAAATGCTAAAGGTTTATGAGATCTAAATCATGAGGAGCTTAAATTACATTCCTGTGATAAAATATTAATAAATCAATTAAAACATAAGCCGAGTATAATATTACTTTTTTTGTAGGAACCTTGAACACAATAATTCATTAGGGTGTAGTGCAGTAACAATTATTGTATCTTTTTTAATTTTCTTTTTATTAGTTTTTTTTGATAAATACATCATCAGATAACATTCCACATGGTAGATTATTCTTACCCCAATGCAGCATTCAGAAATTCTATTGTACCCCTAAACAAGAGCTCACAGCCTAAATTATCTGCTGTTACTTATCCTTGTTAGCATCAGCTGCTTCTTTTACTGAAGGGGTATTTTCCTCTTGGGAACATCTGTTCGATGCCAACTCTGCCATTTTGTGGTTTCTGAATCTCTCTTCTAAAAATGGGCATAATTGTAATAATACTACCTCAGAACTGACATGAGGATCAAATTAGATAATGTATGTATAAATCATTTGTAGGTGGTAAAGGACCAGCAAATTTTAATTATTATTGTCATAGATTGGGAAATTTTTATCTCTAGAAGGGCTCTTAGACATCACTTAGTAATCAACCCCCTCAATTTAAATATGAACAACCAGAGGTCCAGAGAGGTTAAGCCACTTGTCTAATACCACACAGCTAGATAGTGAAACTGTTGAAACTAAAATCAGGACTCTTAAATCCCAACTCAGGGTGTTTTTCACTCTATATACCCTAATGCCTCTCTCAAAAAAAAAGTGCCAGCAGGGTCACATCAAGATTGGTATGTTATCTACTTTCTCCACATTGTTTTCCTTTTGAAGTGTCTCTCGCCCACCCCCCCATTGTTTTGACTGACTAAGCATTAGTCATTTTAGGGATAATTTTCTAAGGGGCCTAGTGGCACAAACACATACCCCCACAGCTGTCAGGAAGGGTTCATTTGGCTAAGGAGGTACTGCCTTCTCCTGCTGCTCCCCAAATGAAGACTCAGCAGTGTATCTTCCTCTCCTACAGAGTTCTGGAGGAAGCCTCAGATGAGGGAAAACAGTGGACTTCTTTTTTAAAAACTTCTCTCATGTAATGATGGATGAGGATTCACCCACCACCAATTTTATCTTCCTTAGCTCCTTCGTGCTCTCTGGCCCTAGCCTTTGGTTTTCCTTTCCATTCCTCCCAAGTCCCAGGAATCACTGGGTCTTACTTTTTATTTATTTTGAAGATAAAGAGAACCATCTCTATAATACCTTTTCTAAATAACAATACTGGGAAATGAATAGATGTTTCTCCCTCTGATGCTAGGAAAACTCTAGCTCAACAGGATATGAGCAGATAAGAGAGTAAGAGACTGAGTGCTAATCTTGTTTTACCTGGTGACATGGGATATGATATCTGACAACTTATTCCAACTTTGTTTTCTTTTTTTGGCAATAGAAATAACAAGACCAATCTATGCTAGTATTTTGAAGACCTCCATTAAATGATTATGAAATGTTTTCAAATGACAAAGAGTTATATAAATGCTATATAATAATAATATGTGACCTAAGAATGATCTCAGGCAGAGGGGGTAAATTCTGCGAAATATATAACATTCACACTTATAGTTATCACTTTATGATACTTTGGTTTTTACAAAATATTCAGTGCATTATGACCATAGAATGTATGTTTCCTGCTCTAAAGATTTAAGATTAGAATATATTATTTTATAAGAGGAAACTGAGCTAAGACAAAAAGAAGTTAACTGAAACAGAGAAACTATAAAAACTATAAAATTAATCAAAGAATTTTTAAAAAGTAGATTTTAAGGGAAACTAGATCCTATCGTGGCCTTTAGAAAAAAGTGAAATGATTCATTGAATAGAGTAACTATTGATCAAGGTTCAGCAATATATCAGTTGTAACAAGTCATAAAACTTTAGTTAAGAACTTGAGAAATAAGCAAAATATACTTTTAAGAAGGCAAATAAAATGTGATCAAATCTAAGAACTTCACATATCAGATAGCCCTGCAGAATAGTTCTGATTTTAAGATCCATTCATTGAACTCATACTATGTACCAGACCTTATATAAATACTATCTAATTTTTTTCATAACAATACTCATAGAATTTATTTTATAGATAAGGAAACAGTTACATGATGAGCTCAAGAACACAGAGACGGGCTTCAAACCAGGTCCGTCTGACTCCAAAGCTGCTTTCTCTTTTCTTTTTTTTTTTTTTTTGAGTTGGAGTCTCACTCCGTCGCCCAGACTGGAGTGCAGTGGCACGCTCCCGGCCACCGCAGCCTCAACCTGCTGGGCTCCAGCGATCCTTCCGCCTCAGCCTTCCAAGTAGTTGGAACTACAAGCACGGGCTACCACGCCCAGCTGGTTTTTGATTTATTGTAGAAATGAGGTCTCACCAAGTTGCCCAGACGGGTCTCGAACCCGCAGGCTCAGGCAATCCACTCACCTCAGCCTCCCAAAGCATGGGATTGCAGGCTGAGCCACCGAGTCCATCTGCTGCTTTCTCCTTTCATTACTCTATGTAATCTTGCACAGCAGATTAAAAGCTATTAAAAAAAAAAAACCAAGAACTATTCAAATGTACTGGGTAAGAAGAGGCAAGAAGAGAGAAAGTGTTTCTCCTACAGGCATACTCGCTGATGGCAGTGAGAAAAGAATTAGCAGTTCAGAGCTTGGCTAAACAACTAGAAAAAAATACACAAAAGAATCATGAAATTATATCATGTTATATTAATGCCTTGTGAACCTCTAGTATCTTTGGCAGTATAATAATACCTTATTTTATTTATATCATCTTTTGTTATTAAAACTCACTAACTTTTCTGTTTTTTTATTAGTATACAAAATATTTTGACATTTATTGTCATTTACCACTCAAAGAAAACCTATGTGACAAGAAAGGAAGTATTGCTATTCCCATTTTACAGATATGAGAACTGAGGCTTGAATGGGCTAAACGGTTTGCCAAAATTTCATTAATACTAAGCGGCCAAAAGATCTTGAGAACCCAAAACATCTCACTCCATTTTACTTTCATTATATCAAGTCACTTCTTTGTTTTAGAAAATAAGAACTCATTATAAAAATTTCCACCTTAATGTTTAAAAGAAAATTGTTTAAACAGTTAACTAGAAAACTTACTTATGAATACTTCATTCTTTTATTAGTCTTCTATTATAGAAAAAATGAGACATTGAAGTAGCTAATTCTAAAAATTAAAGCAACAAATATAACTTTATTATTCACTTGCATGATGTAATTTTACAGATACTAATTGGGGTCCTCTAACTTATTTCCCACGTATATTGCTTGTCATTCTACAATCATAGCTCCATTTCATAGCTTCATCTGGAAGTCTAAGGTTTAGTCTAGAGTTTAAAAATTCCCTATTTAAATGCAAGTATACTTATGAGGGGAAATATGCAATGGTCAAAGAATGTGAATGCTATAGGTGACACCTTACAATGGATTAGTCCAAGTTTTAGGACAGGGATGGTCACACACTTAATTGAGGGGAGGATTAGAGAGGAGATAAGTGAAGCTCTGTTTTTTGCCAATTAGAAGAACTTAGATGAAAAAGTAAATGTAACACTGTCCCATATTTCCAAGTGTGACAATTAGACAATTCCTTTAGAAGGCAGATATAATCTCAAATCACAAATCATGAAATACTATGAAATTAAGGCAGGGACAGTGTTGAGAGTATAGTTGAGAGTATATGGAACATGTGCAGTAGGAAGAACCTACAGAAGTGGATGGAATGACCTTGAGGAACAAACGTGACAATTACTTACATGAACAGGAAAGTCTGAGACTGTAGGTGGTCAGCGGGAGGGTTGCCGAGACTTATTCTACAACAGATGACAGAGGATCTGGCAGTGAATGAGGAATAACACCAGCCTGCCACGTGTACTAAACCAAACCAGGATGTGAGGGTGGCAAGGTAGAGATGATACGCCACACCAGCTTTTGCCACCCTTTTTCACCCTCAGGAGAAGAGAAACAAAGAAACATTAGATCATGACTTGTGAAATGTGTCAACTGCAGGACTTCATACAAGTCCATTAGAACGCCGGCTAGTCCAGGTGGGGAAGACAGGACAGTGAGAAGACTGAACAGAGGCATATCTGTTGAGGAATATGCACAGTCAAGTTGATGAGAAAGTGTAAAATATACCAGCAAATAGGGAACCAAAATGAAACTCCCAAATTTCCTCAATTCACTCTGCCATCCTTTGTCCTTCAGCTAACAGCTGATAGAATTACCTCACCGAAAAATGAGAAATGATCAGAAAGGAGACTGCATTATATGGTTAGCTAAGTATAAACTATACTTAGCTAACTATAAAAGAGAAATAACATAAGGAAAGGCGGATCAAATATACACCAAAGGAAGAATTATACCAGAAAATAATATATATTTTCCACAGTAGCAAAGAAATTGGAGAAATTGTGGCCTTTTTTAAAAAAAAGAGGTCAAAGATAGATATGTAGGATCAAAGAGGTGATAAAGACAATAAAAGATTAAAAAATCGACTGTGCAAGAACAAGAAATAAATGGAAGAGGAAATAAAACTATCATAGGACTGAAAGCCACATTAGAAGCAAAAGTTGGGAGAGGAGAACTTCTAACAATATTACCAGAATCATGAATGAGAAAAATCGAATAAAATAAAAAATTTTAAATAGTTTTAAAATGATTGTGAGAAAGTGATCATTTTGATTGGCAACTCATATCTCAGACAAAAACATTATCTTCTTAATAAATAAAAGCTTCTGCAAATTGATAAGAAAAAGACCAACTATGTTTTAAATTAATTTTTTACTTAAGAGACATTATGAAATTTACAGAAAAAAAGGACATACAGATAAAGCAGTGTTCAAAGTAAATTCCATATCTTTAAACACCACTATAACAGGAAAAAAATTATAAACATATTACCATTCATCTCACAAAGTTGGTTAAAAGAACAAAAAACAAATCTGCAAAGTAGAAGGAAGAATTGATAAGAATAAAGTCAGAAATTAAGGAATTAGAAAATAAAAACAAGATACACTAAAAAAACAAAGAGTTGGTTTTTTTTCAAAGAAAACAATAACAAAACAATAAACAAACTGATATCACATGACTTAATTACTAAGTGAGAAGGCCCACAAATGCACAAAATTTGAAATACAATACGGAAAATAACCAAAAAAATGGAGAAAGTTAAAATGATTATAATGAATACCTTATATAAATTTGAAAAATTTGAACATAATGGGTAAATTTTAGGTAAATATAAATTGCCAAAAGAGATCCAAGAGAAATAAAAATAAATTTAGAAAGTTTCAGGGCTACTAGTAAAATAAATAAATAAATATTGTGTGTTTGTATACAGCTGTGTGTATATTTGCTAAATGAATAAATCAGTCAACTTTGTAAAGAGACAATTTTATTTCTTACCTGTTAAATGTGTCCCCAGCTTTCTTCCATTAGCATTGAACAGTCATGAAAAGACTGCACTACAGTTCCTGTCTGTTTTTCCATCAGTGGACATCTTGTCTCATTGATTTGCTTTACTGAGTCATATGTTTTGTAACAGATTTCTTCTGCCTCTACTGCAGGCCACCTGAGATAGTTATAGCAGAGAGGATAAGGAGGAGAGCCCTGGTTTGGGCTTGGTTCTTTTATTGCTTGCTTATAATATGCAACATTTACAGCCGTTGCTCTGTGGCTTTACTTTTTTAATCTCTCAGTTGAGACATGTGGACTAGAACATGGTTCATATTCTTTTCCTGGGAAAGTGTGCCTGTCCACAAAATTTGGGGGCTACACAGCCTTCCCAAACCTCCCTCCTCACCAGGTATTGTATACCATGGGCTAGACCATTTTAAATTACCTCAGCTCTAACATTTTACATACAACTTTAAATTGAACACCCACCTCAGAGAAAATGATCGGCAGAACCCATTGATTACAATTAGACTCTGGAGCCAAACCACTTCAGTTCAAATGTTAGCCTTTTTATTTACTTAATTCGCCTTGAGAAAGTTACTTAACCTATGATTCAGTTTCCTCATCTGTAAAGTGGAGAAAATAATAGTAGTCACATTATAAGGTTGTTATGAAGATTAAATAGGTATAGACATATAAAGCTCCTAGAAGAGTGTCTAGCACATAGTAACCTTTAATAATTGTGAACTGTTACTAGTATCTCCTACTAGATTTAATGAAGTATCTTAGCACAGAGATGAACACACTTCACCTTTAATCGGCTCACTATGAAAAATCCTGTTTATATTTTGGTCATGGCTGAAATAGCGCCTTTTTCTTGTGAACCTATGATTTGGTCCATTGCTCTGCTAGTGGTTATGAGCATTGTTATACCTCATATGCAGGACGTTTTGGGAAAGATCTCCTGATTTTAGAATAAGCTGCCTTAATTTGGGGCTATTTATTAAGTTTCTTTTAACAGTTGGACCCTTCCTAGGGAACCCTTTTTTCAAACTTTCCCTGCTTTTGTAAAGTGTTGCTTATTATGTATGTATATATACTCTGTGACCTAGGAACAACTACTTTCTTTGAAAACTATAATATGGAAAATATAAAATTATGTCTTCACTTGACAATACAAAGTATATATCATTTTCTTTGAGTGGCAATTAAGTTTATAAATTAATTAAAAAACATAAGTATTTTGATATCAGCATATAGCTATCAACTGTTAATTAGAAAACAAAACACAAAAATTACACAAAAAAGTTTCAGATAGGACTTATAGTTTGCTACGCCTTTATCCTTCTTGCTAGAAAGTGTTTTGATGATTTGCTCATGGTCATAGAGGAAATGTATCCAAGGAACAATTAAGTTTCAAAATATTGAACCTAGCTTATATAGAGCCAATTTTGTTTCAGAATTCATAAACAGTTGTATAGAATAGAATCACATAAAGTATCAAAGACTGCTTTGGTGGTATATGGGAGATAAAAGTCATGTTCTTACACTTAAAAGAAATGTTGATTTATTTGAATTTCAAAGGGGTTGATTAGATTATCCATGTTACCTAGTTAGCACAATTGTCTTGTATACTCTGACCTTCATTTATTTTTTTAAAAAACACAGTGCTTTCCTGGGGAACCAGGGACTATCTCAATACTTATTATGTTTATCTATTTTTTACATCAGATTTAATATTTTGAAAATGTATGAACCCAATGTGACTACTTTCTCTACAGGTTTTATGTTGGGTTGTTGCCATCTGTGGTTGTGAAGCCAAGTGTTCTGCTGGGGCAGAATAATCAAATCAAAGTTAATGGGGTGACCATCTAAGCAGGGCTCTTTGTCATTAAGGTCCACTCTTGTGATAGTAGCACATTATCCTGTTGATTGGATTTGTAGGAAGGCATCCACCTGTGGCCCACGTTGGCAGAAAAGAGACTGACTGCAGAGGCAGCCCTGGCGAAGGGGAAGTAGGAGGTAGCCACCCTGGACAGCAGATTCTTTTGCTGGAAAGCCAAAGTGTGCAGGACAGCATAAGCATTATTGGTAGATGGGTGATTCGTATATTATTTGGTTGATTTAGGTCCCAAAGTAAAGTAACCAAAGGCAGAGTATTAGAAACTATATCATTAGAGAGGAATGACTTGTCTTGAACAGGGAAAAGCAATTGCATGTAGAGACACTAAGCCAGCTGATCAGAACAGATTTAAGCACGTGGAGACCTTTACTTCCATCTCAGGACTGATTTTCTCTGTTTGGATGAGAGCTATTGTAAGAATTTCCAAGTCTGTTGGGGGCACTGAGGTTCTCACAGACTATGGTAAACACGATTTGGCTCACACGCTCTCATAATCAGGCTGACTTGCACTGAAACAGAGAGTGCTCTATAGTGGTGCCAGGCCTCTAGCAGTACCAACTGTTAAATAATAAACAGGCCCTGTTTGTTGGCAGCCTCTTCCGCTCCTGCCAACACGGAGTGCCCTTTTTCTGGGTTTACCTGCCCGCATGTGTTGAGACACTCAGAACAGTGTGTGTGTTGTGTGAGTTGGTGGTGGCATGGAGGCATCAGTCTACATCTAATCTGCTTAGTTTATTATTCTCCCAGGACTTCGGGTGAGCTAGCAAACATGCAGGGCTCTGGCAGCATGAACAATGGCTATGCTGTCATTCTAGATAATATTACAGGCTTTGCAGAGTGCATCGGCTAATTGTTTTTCTTATGTTCATTTTCTCATCTTCATATTCTCTCTCTTCCTTTGAATTGGTTTGGAGGAAGTGGGAATTAGGAAAGATAAGAGTGGTTTTTCCAATTAGATGCTTCCAGGAAGTTAGAAAGTATTTGGGTTGATTGTGTTATTTTACTGGCAAGATGTATGTAGTTTATTCATATTGATGGTGAGTCAGACATTCAGTTAATGAACAAGTACTTCCTGAAGCCCAGTGTATGTAATACCCTGGACTAGGTGCTTAAACTTGATTCCTTGTGCCCTACTGTGTTATTGCACATTGCTGGATTAAGGCTTGAGTTTTCCTTCAGATTCCAGGTACCAGATGACTACTGTAGATCCTGAAAGAGCAGTCCAAGTAAGAGCCTGAAACACACACACACTCAAACCTCAGACGAAAAAAAAAAAGATTCCTAAAACTTCTCTGTTTGGTCATGGAGATGTTTTTCCCCATTTCACTGGTCTCAGGAAAAAAGCCCTTGATAATATCAGCTTTATATTGCTTTTTTGGCCAAACAAATTTCATATGTTTCACAGATGCAGTTGTCAAAAATAGACTCTCTTAATTCCCGTAAACCCTCTCCAAACCCCAACCCCCAGCAAAGCCCAGGATAAATAGGCCACCATACCAGTCTCCAGGAGGAGGCTTTTGATTTATCAGTGTAAATGAGACACAGTAGGTAATCAAGGGCATGCAGTGTTAGGGGATGGTAACTAAGCAAAAAGGTTTTTTTGTTTGTTTGTTTTTTCATGAATTAATTCTAAAGGCAAGGTCCCAACTCTCAAGTAATGACAGTATCACTGGAGTAAGTTTCTTTCAAGGTGATCATTATGAAAAATAGTCCTTGTTAGAGGCCTGTGTTTTAATACACTTGCTTAAAAAATCTAGTCGCATTCCTTTATGATGATGGCTCCCACATGATGAAGCTATTTGTTGGTTGGGATACCAAAACTATTTACTTGAGTGAAATGAAACTTCTCCTTTCTCAGATCACCAATTATCCTTTAACCTGGAGTAATCATTCAGTTTCTTAGACTAGGATATATTTAGATCAAGAGTAAATATTTGAATTAAGAACTCTAGCATAGGGGATGTTTCAGAAATTTAGGCTAGTAATCCTATATTCAGCCTAATTTGTCCTGAATTCATGCCTCAACAGTGTGCAATAAATACATTTGTGGTGATGTTTTCCTTTTATGACAATTCAGGGCCTCATTTTCTCTCTTTTTTTTTTTTTTTTTTGAGTCAGAGTCTCTCTCTGTTGCCCAGGCTGGAGTGTAGTGGCATGATCACAACTCACCATAGCCTGAACTCTTGGACTCAGGTGATCCTTCCACCTCAGTCTCTTGAGCGGCTGGAGCTACAGGTATGTGCTAACATGCCTGCCTTGGTTTTTTTTTGTTTTTTTAAAACCACTTTGGACCCTATAAATCAGCCAAATCTTTCTTAAAAGATAAAGAGCTGGATGTGGTAGCTCACACTTGTAATCCCAGCACTTTGGGAGGCTGAGGCAAAAGGATTAGGAGTCAAGACCAGTCTAGGC
>CAUYQG010180483.1:0-35663 GCA_963574415.1 Tarsius wallacei | reverse complement strand
AATTAATTAAATGCTGTTCATATCATACATTTATTCTAGAGTGTTCGAATCTAATTGCTGTTAAACTGAAGTGAAATTTTAGTGAGCATAAAGCCTTGTACTCCCAAATACACATCCAAAACTCATCCTTTTTATGAGCCTCAGCACAATGCATAAATCCAGTAAGTATTTACCAAATAAATAATCTCTATTTTGATTTCATCATTGACCCAGGAGTTGTTTAGCATCATGCCGTTTAGTGTCCATGTCATTGTGGGTTTTGGGGGAAGCTTGTTGGTGTTGATATTTACTTTTATTCCACTGCGATCCGAGAAGGTGCATGGCAAAATTTCGATCTTTTGAAATTTGTTTATGCTTGATTTATGGCCAAGTATGTGGTCGATCTCAGAGTACATTCCATGTGGTGATGAGTAGAATGTATATTCTGTGGTCGATGGGTAGAGTGTTCTGTAGGTATCAATTAAGTCCATTTGGTCAAGAGTCACATTGAAGTTCTGGATCTCATTGCTGATTTTTTGTCCTGATGAGCTGTCTAGGGTTGTGAGTGGGGTATTAAAGTTCCTAGCTATGATAGTGTTAGAGTCAACATCTTTTTTGAGTTTACCTAGAAGCTGCTTTATGAAAGTTGGTGCTCCTATGTTGGGTGCACATATGTTTAGGGTAGATATTTCTTGTTGATGGATTGAACCTTTTATCATGATGTGGTGGCCTTTACCAAATAAATAAATGTCTATTAGATCAATAACTAACTTATCTTTGCAGAGCATTATAGTTTCAATATTATACATTTCAATATTATACATTTAAATCATCAGTTATTTAGCACCAATGATCTCATCTAACATGTCTTTTCCTCCCTTCATTCTCAGAAAAGCTGACACCATAATTAGCACTTTGCTTCAGAAATCATGACCACTTGACTCCTTCTTCAGCAAAACTGGAATTACTGAGAGTCTCTACTACATAAAAAAAGCAGAGTCCTGACCCAGTTGTCCAAAACTGTTGCGTGCCATCACTTCTGACCTCTGTGTGTAAATCCTACCTTACTATGGGACAAGCAGAGTGAGGATGGAGCAGGGGCAGTTGTGGGGGTGGTGACAGAGCTGAGAGTAGGGGTCAGGAAATGGTACAGTTTCATCAGGGGTACAGATGTCCCAATGGCCAGCAAATAGTTGATAATTGTGACTTTTATAACACAACACTCTCACTAGATAAAGATCCCAGTAGCCATTGTTTCTTCTAAGAACAATGGTTTCCAGTTAACACATGGCACAGTCTGTGAGATGATGTAGTGCACTGACCTGTATACAATACACACTCATGGAATTAAAGGATTATTAGGATACCGGATGTCCAAACATTGCCAAAATGTGAGCCCACAGAAATAATAAAAGTGCAAGCAACAGCAGTATTCAACATTGAAAGGATGACAGCAACTTTGTTCCACACAATCTCACGTGCCAATAACTGGGCCACAAAAGCCTGTTCTATTTCTCTTTGTTTGAAAGGGTCTGGGGGTAGTACATCCTAAAGAACCACAGCCATTCCTCCTCTCTCTAAATATATCAAGACACCAAAATATGAAAGGTGAAAGATGAAAGGTTAAGGAAAGATCAAAGCAATAAATCAATACATCCTTTTAAATGAAATATAAATAATGCATATATGCTATACTCTACTACAACATGGGCATTAAGGAGAGAAAAAAAGAATGAGAGAAATAAATTAACTGCTAATAAGCAAACTCATAAATCCTAAGACCTCAGACTAATGGAGCTAAGCACAAAGCCACAAAAGCACCAGTCCTCAGACAGACAGCTCTGCCTGAGCTGCAAGTACCTCCAAATGACCCTGCTATGTTCACTGGCCCCAGGGAAACAAAGGAGAGGCAAGGGAATAACAGCCTCCCTGCTGAACTCCACCCAGACACTTACACAGCTACAGTCACTAAATGCCAACTACTGGTGAAAAGCTAGCGAGGGGAGACATGAAGGCTGTGGGCAATTGAGGACTTGGTAGACACCAGAGAACACAGCATAGCCCAGAAGGCTAGTTCCAGAACTGTCAGGCCCAAGTGTACCCAAGCCATACACATACTCTGGATCGATATTCTGCTGGTAGCAAAAAGGTGGCTGTGAGATCTCCAAGAGAACATCAAAATCAAACACCAGTAGACAGTGCATTCGTTTACATGCATAGTCCAAAAAAAATTTTTTTTTAAGTTAATATATACTTATGCAAAGCCACAGAATTTCAGGACTCCTAAAGAGATCTTAGAAATCTTCCAATTCAATTCTTTTTAAATTTAAATTTAAATTTTAGTACAGACTGTTAAGTAACTCAACTACAGTTTAAAAAAATACAAGAAAGTGGCAGAAACAGGACCCAACTCCTCCACAGTTTGTTCAACACTTTTTTCAACTCAGGGAAAGTAACCTTGAAAACTGGTTGGATGACAAAGGCACAATTTTATTGGTCACCACGACAGCAAGCAACAGACAAAGAGTGTGTGGTAGTAATTTCAATAAGAGCACACACAGCACAGCTGAAAGTTTGAGGAGGGTAAAAGTCTTAAATGTAGGCAAATTTTAAAAATCAACATTAAATTGTGGAAGCCCTTTTAGTTGGCAATCTATTGCTTCAATCCCAATGAAATCTATGCATTGTGGAGCCTAATTTACAATGTAAGGCCAAACAGATCTGGAAAAGTACAGCTTTATCCTTGTACTTAATTTATACTATAGTGTACTGTAATTAAGCCTGAAATAAAAGCTATATTCTGAGTAGAGACAAAAAGCTCTTGTTAATGACATTCCATTCCCAATGTAGAAAGTAACAAAAGGCTTCTTCATTTGGAGCCAACTGTCATTATACTTTGTAGCTTGTATGGAGCTATTGGACTAATATTTGTACTGGGATTAGTGGGGGGATAACCAATCAGTTAACTCCTCCACTGCAGTTTTCTATTCTCCTCAAATACATGGACAAAAGGAAAAAAAGAAAATTGGCAGGTAGAACGACAACTATATTTATGAGATTAAACTCTCAAACCCTTCACAGTTTGCCAGGCAACTAATAACCATTTGCCAAGCTGTTCATTTAATAATGAGTCAGCTAAGCCAAAAGCAAATGTTCCTTCAACCAACCAATGCTACTACAGTCCTATCCACACTGACAAGCTCCAGTTATTTATATAACGTACTTCCTTTCAAATAAGATGTATGAGTTGCCACGTAAGAAAAACAAACTCCTCTCATAGCCAAATGAAAGCCATACTGCATTTTTTTTTTAATTTTTGACTTGGGGTCTCACTTTGTCACCCAGTCTAGAATACAGTGACACAATCATGGCTCACTGCAGCCACAACCTCCTGGGCTCAGGGGATCCTTCTACCTCAGCCAGCAGAGTAGCTGGGACTAGAGGCACACGCCACCACTCAGCCAATTGCTTTCTTTTTTGTAGAGACAAGGTCTCTCTATGTTGTCCAGGCTTGTCTCAAATTCCCGAGCTCAAGCTATCCTCTTGCCACAGCCTTCCAAAATGCTAGGATTATAGGCATAAGCCACCATGCCCAGCCACAGTGCATTTTTTTAAAAAATAACTCAAATTTATGTGATTTTATGATTTATGAAAGCCAAAATGACCAACAAATAATTCAGGGAGCAATTTCTACTCGAGTCACACAGTCTGTACCAAGGGCCAGAAGCTCGCCATCCCCAACTACCTTCAGTAATCCCATGATACTGGGTTATCCTACAGACTGTGTGCCCTTGATATGTGAAATGGAGTGCCAATGCTGAGACCGTTCCCCGCTGGGGATTACACAGACTGAGCAAAATACTGTTTGTCAAAGCAAAGGAAGGTGTGCATTATACAACACAACAGTAAGGTACAGTCTCATTAATCCAGAGAGCAGGAAGTAGTGAGAGATGCTCTCTAAGAAATACATGTGTCAAAATAGGAGGTAACACCTTGCTCTTCTCCTACCCAGCCCCATATTACCGTAGGTTAAGAAAGCAACCAGCAGGTACCCCCTGCGCTTTTACTTACTAATAGTTCATCCATACTGGTCTGGCATTTTTCCAGGTTGATCCGCTTTATTGCTACACGTTCTTGCCTGGGTTTGCATAAGGCGGCCTGAACCACAGCAG
This sequence comes from Tarsius wallacei, assembly GCA_963574415.1. Classification (NCBI taxonomy): domain Eukaryota; kingdom Metazoa; phylum Chordata; class Mammalia; order Primates; family Tarsiidae; genus Tarsius; species Tarsius wallacei. The sequence continues at coordinate 31,512 of CAUYQG010180483.1, read as the reverse complement.
TAGCTCCACTGCCTGCAACGAAATAACAACATCAGCTCTCAAATGGCACACTGTCGGGCTACTATTTGTGACCCATTTCCTAAATAAATATCTATCTTCTTAAAGTCTTCTACTCAAAGCTATTCAAAACATTACCCTTTTGACATATTTTAATGTGTTTCTTAAGTTCTAAAATAATTATCTGGAGGAGAAAAAAAGGAAAAACTGAATTTTTCAAGACAACGTATGTCTGAGGATGCAGGGGACAAGGGACATGAACATCTATACACAACCTTGCATGGAAGCCACTTACATCTCACTCAGGTCCTGTTATTTTCTCTCTTTCTTTCTCTCTTTCTTTCTTTTTTTCAGTTTGTAATTTTTAATTATAATTAGACAAAAGATGTTGTAGCTTTCAAGTGTATGACTGAGCTAAATGATGTCTAAAAAAAAATGTTGTAGCTTTCAAGTGTATGACTGAGCTAAATGATGTCTAACTGACTTCATTAAGTAAATGTTTGAAAGTATTCAACATTAAGTTCAATTTACTTCACATTAAAGTCTGCAACTCCATTACTATCAATTCTTAAATATTTCACATCAACCAACTGGAAGTATAGAAGACTTGCTCTCACATAATTCTTCTCAGGTGACAGAGACTGAAAGAAGCCTGACCTGAGTCCAAGTCTCCAACCAACAATCACTAAGTCATTACTGCTGAACTCACATGAGGAAACTTCAAGGTTAAGAGGTACAGACCCCTTCCTGATGCTCCCAAATGCATCATAGTGTGACCCATGCAAGGGCAGTAATAACCACCAAACTCCAGCATTTGCAATGAGTATATACAACCAAGATGAACGCAGACACTTATCAGAATAACCCATTCAGGTTTCTTTACTTGTTCAAAATCATTCTTTGGGTCCCTCAACTGAGACACTTCAACTGCAGCTTCCTGGTCAGTTTTTTTCTTGGTTCTGTGGCACACAAACGGAGTTTGTCTCTCCATTTGAAAGCCATGTTCTTAACTTCTGGAATATCAGATAACTTGATTTCAATTTTTGACATGCTAGAAACAAACTGGGAGACAACATCCTTGGCAACATATGCAACTCCCACAGTAGTTGTTGCAGTTACCAAATAGGAGAAACATTTTCTAGCCTTGCTGCTCCCTTTTGAAGATTTTGCACTATCTAAAGCTTCAGTGAGAAAGTAATCTAAGAAGTCAGGAACTTTGACATCTATATGGGAATAACAAACAGAAGCAGGGACACTGAGGCCCACGAAGGTGACCAAAGGCCGGCCCATGGCCTGACCACTCAGTGACTCCTGGCACAGGAAGGATTGCTTCACATTCAGCAAAGGTGGCTCTGAGGTTGCAGGCACCGCAACCTCCCCCAGGGCTGCAGTGCACCTGCCACCCCATAGAATATGGCCAATGTTACGGGCAATGAACGGGCCCAAGCAGGCAGCGACTGACCAGGTCCTGGTATTTTCTAACTTCAGAGCCTTTCAGATATCTCAGGTTCTTTTTCCCATCTCAGCCCAAACCAAACCACTCCAGGCTGAATTACTTCAGGCCCTCGATGAGACGCCATGACAATTTATCTGTTCTGAGCACTCTTTGAGCTTATTTCTTCAGAGCTTGCTCTACAACTAAAAAAACAGGAATCAACCCTAGTATACTCATGGTAAATGACTTTCAAGGATGCCAAGCAAAGTGATGCAAATGTGTAATTACAAAAGCTCTTGGCATTCAAATAAATTTTTCTATTTCTAAGGTTTCATGATCATTAGCTAATGCACTCAAACTCCTAAGAGACAGAGTCATGTCGTTATCCATATTTTATAAGAGCAAAGTGTAGACATGTAATGATTTGTGGCAGAGCACAAAGAGCTCCTAATCGGCTTTATATTCCATGGGGGCAAAAAGGCCCCCAGGTTCAGGCATCTCAATTCTGCAAATAATACCCAAAATGTCATTCTTATCACATAAATCCACTCCTACTGCAAGACAGTCAATGAGAGAAACAGCCTGTGCAAAAGGGGCCAGAGGTGAAAATCTTTCCCCCTAAAATTTTTCTTCAGGTAATACTTCTCAAATGAGTTATATCTTCATAAAAGGGAGAGCAGGAGATTATTTTAGGCAACAGGAATGAGAGATCAGTATGAGTTTCCCTAATATATGTGATAGAAAGGTATGATTCTTCTAGTGCAAATCAAGACTTTCCCACTTCCAAGGAAATACCCAAATGAGTGACTATGGGGCTGGAGTTCTGTCTGCCCTTTCTTCTGCCCTGTGACATCATCATCAGTTCTGGCCCGCTGACCTGGTGACCCCAGTGGATCACTCTAGTGCTCTGCTCAGGTCTCCAGCTTTCAGACTGGGGAAGAAAATCCACTCATACAGACCACCCACTGCAAGTAGGCATTTTACTGACATAAGTCTCCTTACAAGCCTGTATATATTTTTTGCTATTAGTTTTATTTTATATGTGAGAAAACTGGAACTCAAAAAACTTGCCAAAGTCACACAGTTACTAAGTACCTGCACCAGGATATGAGTTAAATCTGCCTGACTCCAAGATCTGTGCTTTTGTTCTCCTTCACAAGAGCCAAAGCACACCCTTCCCCTCCTCACTTGCTTTGGCCTTGCTTGGAAAATATTTTTCTGAAGGACTGAAGTCCTATAGGGTTCAACAAAAGAGAAACAACCTAGAGGAAGGAATACATGAGCCTCACTCACTAGTGCTCTCTTTGGAAAGAGAGTTCAACCAGCAGGTTATTTAAAAGGGTCTTCACTAATATCATTATTCCTCCATCAGTTGCTACCCCATCAGCTGCTACTCTAGGACCCACCACATTGGCTTCATTGGCCCTACATGTTGGGTTCAATCCAGAATGCTCCAGATACCAGAGCCAAACACTACAAAGAGCCCTGCCCATAGCTAAGTGTATTTTACAGTCTCCAGAACAAAAGACCATCACTGAAGGGAGCCACAGAGAAAGTGCTAACTAGCTGGTTAACACTGGGCCTGGCACCCAGCAGAGAAATCAACAAACATCATTAGTTGCTGATAGGAAGTCATCTGCAGCTCTGCCTGCCATAAATCTCCCTCCAACTCCACTCCTCCATCCTTGATCCAAATACCAGAACATTCTCAAACCAGGGGGACTAAAAAAAAGGAAAGAAAAAGACAAATTCCCAGAAAAGACAAAACAAGCGTTTGTAATACGGGGCTACCTCTTATAGTCAGTTAAGTCTCCTGACTTCTAGGGACACATGCAAGAATGTGAACACAAATAAGAATTCTAAAAGTGGAGAGACGTGGGTGGTGAGGAAAGTCCTTTATTAGAGCTTCACAAGTAGAGAACTGTTACTGCTTTACGTCTATAGCCAACAAAGGCATAACTGGCTACTTTTCATCTCCACACAGAATAAATATGAAGCTTCGTGACATGAGATCATTGTCACAGCATGAATGGATGTGACCCTTCATTAAATAATTTGGGAGATTCTGCTCTGAATCCAAAAATTTCCTTCAACTTAAGAGAGACCAAGAAGAAAATTAAAGGTAGAAAGCGCCTTAAAGACCATCAAGTCCAATCCCTTACTTTATGGGTAAAGAAACAGGGTCTCATGAAGGATAAGGGAGTTTTTTCCCTCAATAATTGAAAAACATAGGATTAGGACCCTACACATTCTTATTCCTTGTCTACCATTCTGTTTTTGTTTTTGTTTTTTTTTAGTTGGAGTCTCACTCCGTCGCCCAGACTGGAGTGCAGTGGCCTCGACCTGCTGGGCTCCGGCAATCCGTCCGCCTCAGCCTTCCAAGTAGCTGGAACTACAGGCGCACACTACCACACCCAGCTAATTTTTTGATTTATTGTAGAGATGAGGTCTCGCCAAGTTGCCCAGATGGATCTCGAACCCGTGGGCTCAGGCATTCCACTCACCTCAGCCTCCCAAGGTGCGGGATTACAGGCTGAGCCACCGAGCCCGGCTTTGTCTACCATTCTGTGCACAAGGTTGGTGTTTTTACAAATTGCCAGTGAGGATCCATTGGCCATGAAATCAACTTACTGGCCGGAGGCTAGCATTTTTTTAAGAGAAGAAACAGAATGTATAAAGGGTAAGAATTGCCGTATGAAACTTATTTCAGTTATACCCAAGCTGAAGTAGAATAAGTTTTACTGTGAGTGACGATCAAAAGTTTGAAGTCTGCTGTACTGGGAGTCCCAGGATTAGAATAAATCCATGCTTTGATAGAACAGGAGGTGACCTAACCATATAATTCTAAAGGACACTTAGAAATAACATAAAGACTGTCTTGCTTTAAGGGTTTTTATGCACTTTGCTGAACAGTTTAAGAAGAAGCTAAAAATGCGGGGTTTGTAAATCCAGGAATCGAACAAGAATTAGCAACATGAAATAAAATAGTAGCAATTCATATGTTAAACAGGACCCTATATCTATTTTGAAGAATATATGACATTTACTCATAACTCATTAACTTTGATAGCATATTCAATGAAGTGCCATATACTCCTTTGGGTTTAGAGGCCCTTAATATTTTAGAAACTTCTCATTTTACTCCTGACTCCTATTTCAAGCAATATAAATCATTCCATAGGATTATGGCCTATATGCACCAGCTAAGAGAGCATGGCTTTCCTGAAAGTTCACTGTTTTAAGTCACTCTGTCTACTTTTGCTAAGAATTCCAGACTGAGAACAGCTACTTAGAGGTTTAAGATAGTAATTATGTCAGTGGTAATTAGAGGCAAGACATTCTTCAAGTTCATTTCCAAGATGCAGACTTTCCCCTGAGTTATGCTTCCTCTCATTTTCCCCCTTGTACTGCTGCTAGTATTAAGGGAAATCACCAGAAAATTGCATAGCTGCATTTTACAAATTTAGTTATCCAAATAAATATTTCTTGAAAATACAATTTAGTGCTATAACTTAGTATTTCAATAAGTTTGTAAGAAATTAACATGAAAAACTTTATTGCTTCTTTTGTAAAAATCACTACTATTGTAAATTACATCAACAGTATTGACATACCCTATAACTCTAACAGTACCCTATAACCTACACAATAAATTTCTCTTTGTATTTAGTGCTAGGGTAAAAATATTTTCCTCATAAATAACTTAATAGAGAAATATGTACTGTCACATTTTCCTTTTTTGTACTGACAGCCGAAAGCCCAGATCTAAACTTTACATTTAATAACAGTAACTATCCTTAGCACAGGTTTACTCTGATTTCTTCTCCTTGCCCTCACCATGATACAATCCTTATTGTTTTATGCTTAATTCAGTGGTACTTGCATTGCATAAAGCAATGTTTCTAGAGTCTACCAAAGTACAACCTTCCTGAAACATCATTACCTGACCACCAAATGTGAAACACTTTCAAATGTGTTTCACAAATCTAAGAAAACTTTAGGCACAAAAAAAGCAGCAAAAATGTGTTTGCTTATATTAATTCGTCAACAAACAGTAATTACACCATGTGGCAGGCAATTGCTAGATAATAAAATCCGAAGGTGACCATTCTTGTTTCAAATGAAAGAAATCCTTCTTTAGGATCACTTCCTATGTAAACGTTAGGAGGGATAACTGGAATGCTATTGTGAACTGATTGTTTGTGTCCCTGCCCCCCCAACCCCCAGTGTGACTATTGTTTGGAGTTACAGTTAAGGGTAATTACTGCCTTTATAGAGGTAACTAAAGTTAAATGAGGGCATTAGGGTGGAGCCTGGGTCCCATAGGATTTGTATCCCTACAATAAGAGACAACAGAGAGCTTACTTTCTCTCTCTGCCATATGAGGTCACAGCAAGAAGGCTCCTGTTTGCAACCTGGGAAGAGAGCCGACCCCAGAAACTGAATCAATCAGCACATTGACCTGAGCTTCCCCATCTCAAACTGTGAGAAATGAATTTCTGTTGGTTAAACCTCCCAGTATATGATATTTTGTTATAGCAGCCCAAACAGACTAATACAAAAGCTTCTCAATGTCTGTTCTAAGGCACTCTTCCACTAATACCTATGGTGAATAATGCCATACCAATTAGAAGTTCTTAGAAACTTCCTAATTAAGTCAACAACTATAGGCAAGATTCAACTGAAGGGCCTCTGGTAGGTCATTGTAATTCCTAAGTCTTAGGTTAGTGAGAGCCTAAAGAAGGTCAGACAGGGATTTTATCCAACCATGGTATTGAGTCCCTCTGTGATTTTGAACCTATTGTCTATCTAAACATCAGTTTCTATGACGAACATAACAAAATCTGCCTGAAGGCGTTATAACATAATGTGTCTCACATCCCTGAAAAACATCGACTCAATAAATGTCAGGTTCTCTCTCTCTCTGGGAGTCATTTCTCCATCTGTAACACGAAGAAGGAAAACTCTATCAACAGTTTATATAGCACCCAAGGGAAACAAGGGCATAGCAGCTTCAGGTCAGCACTAAGTTTCATTCTGCTTAGCACCAGGAAGATTCTGTTGGTCTAAAAGGGAGAAAAGGAGAGTTACATTTGGAAACCAAAGAACTAAATGATTTCTAAAGTCTGATACTACAAGACTTGCATCAAGAGTTTAAAATATAAGAGATAATCCAGAGAACTCAGGAACAGTTATGAAGTAACATTCTATAGCAAAGCTACTAAATTTGCTCTGTGTACTTTGATATCTAACCTAAAAAAAATTACTTCAAAACATCTTTTTCCACCCAGACCGCATGAATTCATATCCTAGTCTTGCCACATCCTAATGGCTAGTCCTTGGATGAGTGATTTAACTTCTCCATGTCTCAGTTTCTTTATTTATGAGATGGCATTAAAAATACCAAGCTCGCCGGGCTCGGTGGCTCAGCCTGTAATCCCGCGCCTTGGGAGGCCGAGGTGAGTGGATTGCCTGAGCCCACGGATTCGAGACCTGCCTGGGCAACTTGGTGAGACCTCATCTCTACAATAAATAAAAAAAAATCAGCCGGGCGTGGTAGCACGTGCCTGTAGTTCCAGCTACTTGGAAGGCTGAGGCGGAAGGATTGCCGGAGCCCAGCAGGTCGAGGCTGCGGTGGCTGGGAGTAGCCACTGCACTCCAGTCTGGGCGACAGAGTGAGACTCCAACTCAAAAAAAAAAAAAAACCAAGCTCATAGGATGGTTGTAAGGATTAAATGAGTGAATACACAGAAAGCCTTTGAAACTGTGCCTAGCACACAGTAAGTACAAATTAAATCTTAGCTACTAGTGCTCCTTAGGGAAATCCCTCTAGGTCAACTGGTGTCCTGTCAATTTTTCATTGTAATGCCATGTAATATTTCATGGTGTTGATGTGCATAATTTATTCAGCCTCTCTTCTGTTGATGAGTATCCTCTTTATTTCCAGTTTTCACTCCAACATGAACAGTGTAGCAGTAAACATCTAGCACTTAAAAAAATTAATCCACAATAACTTTTCTTTATGTTAAGATGTAATAAATTGTCCAATAAACACTTCCCATAAAAGGCAGGAGTTTTTGTTAAGGCATTGCATTAGCCTCTAATATATTAATTATAGCCATGGGAAGGAAGGTCTGTCACCATATCCTACTTAAATAAGGAGCACCAAGTCTAAACTTTAATGAGAGTTTGACCATTTCTTAGCACGTGAAAGTACACCTTACTTATGCTTCGCTGTCCTTGGCCAGCGAACAGAGTGGGATCAGGCTTTCTTTTTAGAGGTGTGGCTGGTAGTATGTAGTAAACAAAACAGATGGCTTTGGTTCAGCTGGTTTCTTCCAACCCTGTCTTTCCCCAGCTTACTCTATGTACTCTATTTATATCATATATCCAACCTCAAAACCCAGAGGCCAGTCAGCCACATGATGGCCAGAAGCTGGCTAAGGGAGGACTTGGACTAACAGACACACAGGTGAGCTCTATCTACAGTGTGGCAGTGACCACTCTGCCTCAGTCAGTTGTCACTAACTGCGATCACTGACCTAGCATGATAAGACTGTCTGAATTCTGCAGAAAAGTGGAAAACCCAGAATTTAATGTGAGCTCTCCTAATATGATAAGGTTGATAATTAATCGTTAAAAGTATAAAAGACTATAAGTCTAATAAAATCTCACCACAGGATGTATTTTGCCTACATGTGTTATTGCTATTTGGCTTCAAAGGTATATATCCTTCCCTATCTAGTGGCCCAAATTTTAAGTTATTTATTAGATTACACACGTGACGTTGCCAATCTTCTAGATCAAAAAATGGTCACATCATATGGTTCAACATAGTATGGGCATTGACACAAACTGATTTACCGCATGTCACTATCTTACTATTTCACCCAGAGAGAAAACCTTATCACAGACACTGTACAGACGACTGGTACAGACACTGGTACATTCCATATGAGAAGAGCACGTGCACAGTAAAATCTCAAGTCAAACACAAAGAATGGTAGTGGTGAGAGAGGTTACACACAATTTACTATATGCATTAATTTGTAAAACAGACACTCCTGCTGGTCTGTCTGGATAAACGGTTTGGCACACAGTGTGGCTCTATCCCCTGTCCCCAGCACTGCAAGACCATATTTCAGGCAGCTACAAACCAGTGACCTCTCCTGAATGACCTGGTTTGTGTCACCACCAAGCTGGCTGAGTTTTGTCCTTCTGCCTCCAACAGAAGAATAAGTTAGTAGAGTCTCCTTCTTGGGTTATTAGAGCAGACTTAGAGCTTACTACACACACACATACACACACACACACACACACACACACACACACACACACACACGGTGAAGACATGGCCCCTCAGTGAAATGTACTACATTTCTACATTTCACCACTGATCTGGATAAACCACCTTACCTGGAAAAGCTTGTTATAACATTTAGAGGTCACAGACCTCACAAAGAAAGGCAGCCCTTGTATGTAACTCATCAAGAACCATCTGATAATTCTGATAATAGCACAGAAAAACAAAAAGTAGCCCAGGGTTCTGATTTTAAGAGAGATAGAAGGAAACTGGATGCATATGATCAGGAACTGAAAAATAACAGATTCAAATTACCATCTAATTCAGTGTGATTAATATTGGGATTTACTTCTAGACTTTTTTTTCCCCCTCTTAACAATACACAGCAGATAAAAACTCTGCTCTATGAATATGATTACTTGCCAGTTAAAAAAAACAAATTTAGGCCAGGCGCTGTGGCTCAAGGCTGTAATCTCAGCACGTTAGGAAGCCAAGGCGAGAGGATTGCCAAGCCCAGGGGTTCGAGATCAGCCTGGACAACTTGGTGACCCTCGTCTCTACAATATATCAAAAAATTAGCCAGGCGTGGAAGCACACACCTGTAGTTCCAGCTATTTGGAAGGCTGAGGTGGAAGGATCACCTGAGCTCAGCAGGTTGATGCTGGGGTAGCCGTGAACGTGCCACTGCACTACAGCCTGGGCGACGGAGTGAGACTCTGACTCAAAACAAACAAACAAACAAACAAATTTAACAATTAGTCTCAAGAGCACTTACTAGAGGTTGGCCCCTAGAAGCTGAAATTGTATTCTAGGATTTTAGTCCTAATATTGATACTGGACCAACATGCAATTTGAAAGAAAACATGTAACCCACACAAACCTCTGTCAGTGACTGTGTGTTCGCATTTTAAGAAAAAGACCACCTCCTTTTGATGGGGAGTGGGAAAGAGAGGGACCACCTAATCCCACCTAGCTATGAATGAATCCCTTGGAATGCTGCCTTCATGAACAACCCCAAGCAGAGGTAGTCAATCTTCACAACTCCCAGGGGCTTTGGCGGGTCTCATCCTAGCACTTACATGCTTATAGAGCAGTCTCCCTCAGTCTTCTTACTCCTGGAATCAACCCTTCTAGCTAGGTCACTGGAGCACAGGAGACTCTCAGTAAGTGCTAGCCAAGTGAACAAACACACATCATCAGCCCATCAGCCTGTAGGCAAGGGAGGTGAAGCTCTGCTCCCACCTGGGTCTACACAGAGGAGAGTAGGTACTGGTGGGCTATATAACCTACACACAAGGAAGAAGAGCATTTTCACTGGATATGCTATCTCTAGATTGCTCATTGTGTGTGTGTTTTTTAGTAGGTAGTTGCAAGGGATGTGGCTGTTAACTTTAAGGAACAAGCCCAGGGAGCCTATCTCCCTCTTAAGGCATTTTTGATTTGCTGAAGTGAAGTACACAGGACAGTTCATTCTGAAGAGGAATCTCAATTTTTTTTTAAAGGAATCTCAATTTTTAAAAATGGAATCCACTGCCACCCCCAGCTAAGCATGCAAAAGCCATACAAAATGTGGCAGGCTAATATAAACTAGGCTCTTCAATAATTCTACTTGAGCATAATGAGGTGATATAAACAACATGAAGAGGTGACAGACTGAAGCCCAAGACAGTCCTCCAAATCCTTCTCAGGAAATACCACATCCAGCCCTACAGGAAAAACACTCCTACAGGAAAAAAAAAAACCAATTTTTATATTCAGTGAAAGGTCACTTTTAAGTCCTTGCCCCTTAGAAACCCAAAGCCCTATGATCTGAGAGGATTGAAAAATTTCCTGTTCTGCTCTGAGGGGGTAGTCCAACTCCCCAGCAAAACCCACTCGTTTTATTGATTAAATCAAGCAAATGAATGGAAGCCAACATTCCACAAAGGAATGTCCATTGCTATTCACACAGATAAACAGATACACCCACTGGTGAAAGCCAAAAGGCACCAGAGTCCTGAATTGAATATGTATGGCATGGTGGTGGCCTCTGATTTCTTCCTGCTCCAAACTTTAGCCACCTGGAAACGGGAAAGGTTCTACAGACAAAAAGAGCCAGTACCTGCTTTGAGGTCAGTCCCATTCCATCCCTTCTTGGCTGCATGCGTGCTGCCTCTGTATACATAAGGAGCAAGTATCCCTCTGACTGGATACAACCTGGGGTGCAGTGCCTGACAAGCGGACAATGAACAACTGCAGGTAGGAGCTCTTTTCTTCCAGCTAATTGCATCAGAACTTGTGAGCTAAACAAAGCTTGGATGTTCAGCCTCCAAGGGCAATGTATAGCCTTGATGGCTGTCAGTCAAAGGTTATTAGCATATCCATAGCTCCCATCCTATTTTTTAATTAAAGTTGGTGTCTAAGCCCAAGGGTAACAATCCCAGATCCAAGAAACAGCAAAGGTACCAAATTTCAGCAGATTTTCTCAAAGCCTCTGAAAAAAGATAATTACATCAGTTGCAACTAAGATGTTTGTTTAAAAAGCAGATTACCGAGTCCATTTTCAACTTATTGAATCAGAATTATTGCATCTGGAGGCCTGGAATCTGCATTTTTAATATACTTTTCCATCAGTGGGTATTGGTTGCTCTCCCTATTCCCCTACCAGAATTCTAGGGCTTAGGGAAATGTACCAGTCATGGGCCATTTAGGAAAGTGAAAACAACACTATGTATTGAAACAGATATTATGTCATATAAAGATTTAGTTCAAATAGCAAAAACATGGAACCAACCCACATGCCCATCAAAATTGGACTGGAGGCCAGGTTCGGTGGTTCAGCCTATAATCCCAGCGCTTTGGAAGGCCGAGGTGAGTGGATTGCCTGAGCCCGCGGATTTGAGACCTGCCTGGGCAACTTGGCGAGACCTCATCTCTACAATAAATAAAAAAAAAAAAATGAGCCGGGTGTGGTAGCTCGCGCCTGTAGTTCCAGCTTCTTGGAAGGCTGAGGCGGAAGGATCGCCGGAGCCCAGCAGGTCGAGGCTGCAGTGGCTAGGAGGGCCACTGCACTCCAGTCCGGGTGACAGAGTGAGACTCCAACTCAAAAAAAAAAAAAAAAAGTGGACTGGATAAAAATGTGGTACATATAACTGATGGAATATTATGCAGCCAGAAGAAGAACAAAATCAGAGCCTTCACTGCAACTTGGGTGCAGCTGGAGACCATCACACTAAGTGAACTATCACAGAAACAAAGAATTAAATACCACATGTTCTCACTCATAAGCGGGCCCTGAACACTGGTCAAACGAACACAAGGGTGGGATCCACAGACACTAGACACTGCTATAGGAGGGAGGGAAGAAGGGGGGGCCCTTGACAACACACTGGGTACCTGGTCCACTACTAGAGTGAGAGAGGACAAGCTAGAAACCCAAACTTCACCTGCATGCAACAACTTATGTAGTAAATCCCTACTTGCACCCAACTCTAAAATAAATAAATAAGCAAACAAATAAAAAAGATTTAGTTCAACAAGTGCTGGGGAACGGAGAAGACTGAGTAACCCAGAGTAACTGCAGGCAGCAGCCACCACCCAAACATTTAGGGCTGAGAATCTAAATGTCTGGAAGAGGAGACTCACAGGGCTGGGACCCTGGAGGTGCTGCACTTCAGGAGCTCTTAAAAGGGACCCTCTCTCAGGGTCCACATGAGGTGGGGACTCAAACATCTGAGGCCTGGTGGTGACGGCATCTCTGAAGGGCACCAAGAGGCAGCTCCAAGAGGCAGAAAGAAGCTGGAAACCAGAACCAACTACTCCTGGCAGAGGAATACCCTTTCTGATGCAAAGCTGACAAAAACAATAAGCAAACAGGATGAAGGACATCTCCTTCCTCCAGTCTCCCAGAATTCCCCTCATGCTCCCCATTAGCAGAGCTTAACAGGGAAACAGCAGGCAAAGGAACATGTCTGCTGATTACCAGCCAACAAGCAGAGCAGTCTAAGAAGATTTACCTGGAAACCAGGAGTGATGTCTCATGCCTGTAATTCCAGCACTTTGGGAGGTTGAAGTCAGAGAATTCTTGAGCCCAGGAATTCAAGACCAGATTGGGCAACATAACATAGCAAGACCTCGTCTCTACAAAAATTAAAAAAATCAGCCAGGCATGGTGGTACATGCTGTAGTCCCAGCTACTTGGGAGGCTGAGCTGGAAGGATCATCTGAACCCAGAAGGTCAAGGCTGCGATGAGCCATGAGCGTGCCACTGCACTCCAGTCTGGGCGACAGAGTAAGACCCTGACTCAAAAAAAAAAAAAAAAAAAGAAGGGCTACCTGGAGTTTAGAGGCAACCATTCAAATAAGAAGCAAAGGAGAGTGATGTCCCCCAGCTCCAACCAGAGGCTGGACCTTCCTAGGCTCCACTAACAATGTATAGGCTTTTTAAAAAATTCTCATTTCATTCTATGTTCAAACCCAGTTCCTAAAATGACCCTTTTTAATACCTAATACTCCCCAAATGTTCACACTGTACTTCCAAACCCAACCCCGCCCAACTCAACTTCCTCAGGATCATGTAGTATTAACAGTTATGGCTGGAGGTCAAGGGTCAGCCAGCCCTAAGCTATGTGAACTTGGGAGTGTTGCTTAGGTGTTTGTGCCTCAGATTGCTCAATTATATAAACAAAACGACAATAGTATCTACCTCACAGAATGGCTGTAAATATTAAATGAGATAATATATGTAAATGTCATGATATAAATGTACGTCTGGCACAATAAGTGTTTAATAATGTTTTGACTGTTAGCATTAATGTTATCCACAGTATGATTATCACAGACACCTGGATAGAAACTAGAACTAAGTCTACTACAATCTTTTGAAAAATGCCTATTTATCCTCCCTCCCTATGATCATCTCTGCTCCTGCTCAGCCCCAAGTCCTGCTGGCTTCCTATTAAGTCCCCCTCTCCCAATCCTACTGCTGCTAGCCAACACTGACAACTTTTATTATACCATAAACCGTGATTGGGTGTACAGAAAATTATGCCAGGCAAGTGATTCATTGTTCAAGATACAATTAGCCCCACTTCTCAGGTAATTAAACATCCTTGGCTAGCACATCTATGACGCAACAAGTAACTAAAACATTTCTCCTAGCTCAAGGACAGAGGAAAAGAAAGTCCATTTATTTTCATGTCACTCACCCCTCCCTAGCTCTCCATCTGAGTTGATGTACTCATAATCAAACTCCTGCTTATCTGATCTCCCCTGGCAACCTGAAGTTCTCCCCCAAGTTACAACCACAGAACAGGAAGTAAGGTCAACCTCTGCGTGGCCAGAGTTGTCCTTCCCCAACTCTTGCCACACTCCCACCCAGAATTAGAGACGTGATGCTGTAGTCTGAAATGACAGCAGAAAATAAGAGCTACAAGAGAAGAGGATGCAAACTGCAGGAATGCAAATGTCCGGTGTCATGCAAAGCAGAGTCCTGTCAACTCCAGTGGGCCCTGAGAGCATCTCTGAGTGACAAGAAAACACAGAAACACCCTCAGGAGGGGGCCAGACTACCAGCCAAGCCCTGATGGAAGCAGCAGCATGTCAGCAGTCCCTGCATCCTCAGTCCCATCCCAGGGCTTCTCCTAGGGTTGGAGGGTAAAGTGTCAGGACTATGCAGGAATTGAAAGGCGTGGAGATGCAGAGCGGGTCACCTGGGTATCCTGTGAAAAGGTAGGTGCTTCTTGAGTTGGTTTGGGATATAGAGTCTGAGTTCTACATTTCCACAGGCTCCGGGGCGATAAGATGGTCCATGGACCACATTTTGAGTTGCTAGAACATAGGGAGCATAGCTTCCCTAAATTATTCCCAAAGGTTCCATACACTCACCTCCTAACAAGGAAATAGACAGTTAAGAAACATTCTGATCAACCCCCTAGTCGCCTATGAGGGGAAGTGGGAAAGGAGGCTTGAGCCAGGGCAAAGCAGAGATGCCTGGGGTGTCAGGGATAAGAAGCACTGCCTGGGAAAGGGCTCCCCTGCCTGCTGGAATCCAGAAGGAGCAGATCACCCTCCAAGGAACCATCATTAAGGACTTTATGTATATTTGCTTACTCAAAACTGAAGAAATCAACATTTCTCCCACCCCGTAACATGTAAGTTTACTATCTGATACTTTGGGTACATTTCAGACATTCATTACAAGTGAAAGATGAAGACAACTCTACTTCCTGCCTTAGTAGACAAAGCGTAATTAAACTTCAGAATTACTTCCAGCAACTACAATTGAAATTAAGCTGAACTTCAGTTATCTGGTAATGTATTTTATTAATCCAAAAAACAGGATACCTCAAGCATTACAGGTAACTAAAGATACACAATAAACAAAGTTGAACAGCCAGATCACTGTGTACGCTTTTTCCAACATATAGTGAGCCTCCAATCCAACATTAAATAAATTTTATGACATCAATACTACATCTAAATTCAACTTAGATTACTTGGTATAATATTATAAGAAAGAGAATCATTACAAATAGTTTCTTTTTTTTTTTAATTTAAACTACTTTCTTACAATATGAGGCCCAGGTGCCCAGATCTATGACACATTTCTAGAAGCAGACAGAGACCTACTTAGGATTGTATGAGTTTCAATATGACTTACCGTCAGTCATTTACTACCTTTTTTTAAACAGCTAGGTTGATTAGATTGATAAGTACTTGTTAAATTGACCTTTTAAATAAGCTTCTTTATTTCCTTTCTGCTTCATTTACTTAAATGATAGGAAGTATTTAGTTTTGTGCCCTTGCTGTCAAGTTTTTGGTTAACTAGTGTTTCTATATTGAACTCTTAAGTTCTCAGAAGACAGTTACCTACTCCCTTGGTTTGGCTTGCTCGTTGTCAGTATAACCCCTCCTACACATAACTTAATAAAAGCTTGTTGGTGATAATGACCATACTCTCAAGTTTGGGCTGCAGCCTACTAGCTACAGCATGTGGACCAAAATTCTATAAAATTTCAAAGTTCAGGTTCCTGATACATCTGATGTATCAATTAGCTTCACTGTGTTACATGCCAAAGATAATACTTAAGCCCATCCAGTCCCAGTAATGAGAATAAAATGGATGGATAGGTATAACAACTCCACCACCATTAATGGGGACGGGCTGAAGAGATGTGGCATTCTGATGACCATGTATAATAATTATAATAATGCATCCATCACACTAAGAATAATAGCATCTTGCAGTTAGAAAGACCTTCAATTTATATCTTATACAATCATAATGACAGAAAATATGTACCTGTTTATTCACTCAACATATTTTATTTAGCGGCTAGTATGTGCCAGGCACTATTTAAGATGCTAGAAGGGAAACACAGAGCAAAAAGTGCCTGGTCTCCTAGAGTTTACATTTTAATGTGGGAGGGAATGTGGATTTTAAAAATATCATAAGATAATTTCAGACTACAATAAGTGCTATGACAAAAATAAAACTGGTGGGGAGAAAACTTGAGCCTCTCTGAGACAGGTGACATTTGGTCTAATGACAAGGGGGCAGCCACACAAAGGTCTGTTAACAGAGTATTCTAAGAAGAGAAGACAACATGTGCAAAGGACCCATGGCAGGAATGAGTTTGGAGAGCTCAAAGGACAAAGACAAGAGCAATGTGGCTTGTGCTTGATGACTAAGAAGCAGGTGGAACAGAGGTGGCAAGACAGGTTGGCAGGAGACTAAAAACAAGAACAAAGTCCCATAGATCAAGTGACTACTTTTATAGGATTCTGAAAAAGAGAATTCTAGAATCTGGCTTACATTGCACAAAGGTCACTCTGGCTGCTATGTAGAAATAAGATTGTATGCAGGGCAAGAGTAGGAACAGCATGATTGATTGAGGAGTTGCTTTAGATGTGCAGGCATGAATTAATGATGGCAAGGGCTAGGGTGGCCAAGGTGGAGAAGGAAACAAGTGGTTGAACTTGGGAATATATTGGAGCCACGGGACTTGTGGTAAATTGGAAGTTAATTGGGGGAGAAAACATTTAAGTAATAAAACAAAAAATGGAACCACCTCTACTATAATCACTGCATTTTGTAATGAATAGCCTTGATTCTCTTTTCACCCCTCCCAAAACTCTTCCAAAGTTGGTCTATCCACCAGAACATGCTCTACTAGCTCCCGATGACAACTGGAAAGGCTTGGGCTGCTAACCACTGTTCAATCAACCACCAACATCAAGGACAAGGAGGGGTGAGGATGCAGGGGAAGGAACGGGGAAATCCAAATTGCTGCCATCTGCCACTTATGAAGTAGGACAGGCAAGCAGAGAGTGGGGTGTGCATTCACATATTCAAGAGATATTTCACGGGGAAAGAACTGCTTGATTCCTTCTTACAAATGGATATCTGTGTGTACTTCCCCCCATGAAGAAATGTTGTATAAAACCAAAAGAAGAAATACAAATATTTGGTATTGGTAAATATTTTTTTCTATCCAATTCTTTTTCTTTTAGAGGCTTAAAGGAAAAAATTAACGTATTCCTTAGAATTAAGCCATACTAAACAACAATGACAAACAGTGTTTTAAAAAAAATCCTATTACCTAAACACAGCTATTTTCATGGTGGCATATTACACTCCAATCTTTTTCAGACACATATACTATAATATACACTCACATATATAGTCACAATAATTATGACTTTGAATTGCGCTGCTGACACTAAGAACTAGTTGGCAAACACTTTTCATGTTTCTAGAACATGTTTACAATTATACTAATTGTAGCCCAACATCCCAACATGTTACTGAACCATAAACTATTTATTGCCTTTAGCCATAAGACTGAACATTTGAATCTTCTTTTGTCTCAGTGTGTTTTGTTTTGTTTTGTTTTTTTGTTTTGTTTTGTTTTGTTTTGAGTGGAGGTCTCATTCTGTCACCCAGGCTGAAGTGCAGTGCCATGATCACAGCTCACTGGAGCCTCAAACTCCTGGGCTCAGGCAGTTCTTCCACCTCAGCTTCCTAGGTAGCTAGGACTACAGGTGCATGCCACTGCACCTGGCTAATTATGTGTGTGTGTGTGTGTGTGTGTGTGTGTGTGTGTGTGTATGTTTTGTAGACATGGAGTCTCACTGTATTGGCCAGGCTGGTCTCAAACTCCTGGGCTCAAACAATCCTCTCTCCTTGGCCTCCCAAAGTGCTGGGATCATAGGTGAGCCACCGTGGCTGACCTAGCTCAGTGTTATATAATAATTTCAAGGGAATAACAAACCTTTGGTGCAAATAAGAGCTAAAACAATGTCAAGTGTGTAAGCTTCAAGGCTCTTGTAAACTTGCTGTATTTGGTAATTCATTAAATTGCTTATAAAAAATATATCTGTCAATGATTTGCCAAACTAAAGTGAGTAAAAAGACATACATAACAGATTCCATTTCAGGATTATTTACCTAGGATACTAGGATAACTCACAAAGCACAGCAGAAAATCAGCTAAACCTATATCAGAGTGGCACTTTTGTTTTTAATGAGCAACTCAGTCAGTTTTAATGGACTTAAGAGAAGACATCACATTCTCCAGCACTGTAACTTCGCCAAAGTCTCAGTGTTCACTGGGTAGCTCAGTACTCTTGGCAAGAGTCCACAGATGAAGTGCTGCAAGAGACAATTCTCTGAATGTTTTAAGGATAGTTTTACATTAAAATAGTTTACTATATTTAAACATGTTTGGGTAAATTTAGAACTGTATATATAACATACAGATATGTGTTATAGAGAGATTACTATACTGTACTCCAAAGGTGTCTTTCTTCTGAGGCTTCCTAACTTCTCAATGCACATCTAAAAAAGTTTCACATGCTTATGCAATTGCCAGCTTCCCAGCTGTCCTCCAGATTCTTCTCTATGGCATATTTTAGGCAATGCTAAAAGCAGCAGGGGCTGTGGGGGGGAGGACTTCAGGGGCCTCAGCCTTCAGAAAATATTTAAAAGAAAACTCCTGTATCCCTTTGATACCCTGATACTTAAGGGGCTAGACCATTCAGCAGACACGAGGTTGCCACCGCTAGAGTTTGCTCTCAACTTTAAAAAGTGGCCAGCAGCAGCTATGAAGAACTTTGCCAGACTTGGAGACCAGCATGTTTTTATTTGCTTGCCTTAACTTATAAGGCCAACACTTTCTGAAGAACATCTGAAGAAGAAAAAGACGTGGCTATCTACAGATCAGATACCATCACAGGAAAAACTAGACTCCATTCCTGTAAAACTGAGGAAATTGTTCAGTTTTGAAAAACTGTACCATATTTCAAAGCTCTGGTGAAGAAGTGCCACTTTAAAGAAGTCCATGATAATTCTCTTTGTAACATTTATGTGGATGCAGATTTTCACATCTTCTGACAGGGCTACACTGAACAAAGAACCCAAAAGGGCAGCCAAATTCTTTGGACAACTGGTCTTCAGCCATATCAAATATTGCTTGAAATAATTAAGCTGTCAGCAGGGTCTTGGAAATATTTGGACTATAAGAGTATCTGGAAGCCCTATTAGATTTCATGATAGTAAGTGACCTACACTATAATCCCTCATATTCTCCAACAAGAACCAAAATGACCAAACGGGCCAACAAAATAATGTTCTACTTTCCATTCACCTTCATTTCTCTCTTGAACTTTAAAGTAACAGTTTCATGGATTTTTAAAATCTATGCTTCAAAAACATATCAAAACACTTAAAAAGAAATGAGAAAGGCTATGAGTAATTAGATGAGAAAAATTTAAAAATCTATGGAAACATTAAATGTCATGCCATTAGTCTTGGCTATCCATACACTTTAAATTTACAAGACACATACACACCGAATCACCACCTACTTAGCTCTCAACTCTAAAACAAACATATTCAAAGGATATCACAAGTTAAAACTGCAATTTTAAAAAATCTATTCCGTTAACCAAATTATTTCTTTCCCATTTTTCACTACCATTGAACCATTAAACATTTACCTTTTATTTTTGTACAAATTTATAAATAATTATATGGCCTTTATTTAGTTATATTTTTATGAAATCCACAGATCCTGCCAGGGGCTCAGGGACCCAACATCATCAGAAAAAACAATCTCCTACTAACTCAGGTAAACTAAAACTTATTTGACAGATGTCTTAAATGTGTTGGTGGAAAAATAGCAACCCAAAATGATCTGGCCCCGCAGGTCACACATTTCATCTAAGATTCACATTCATGGCTTAGAACTAATTAAATTCAATGGACAGGACTTTAAAGGAACTTCTTGTGGCAGAAAATTGCCAATGAGGAGTTAAAGCTTTAAAGGCATGTCTCATACGGTTTATATTTTCCAACTACACTCCCAAGCCTACTTTTAATTTCTATCTCACACTTTCATTTATTAAATAAATGATGGAAATTCCTTCCAAGATTTTCTGTTTAAATATTTTGGATTTGCAGCCCACATTGCAGAGGCCAAACCATAGCTGGCATTGAGACGCTAAGTCTGACATAGAGGTGTGGGCACATGCCACAGAAAGAGATCTCTGAGAACACATGCACACCCAGGATTCCAGCACTGAGAAGCACTGATGTATATTTGTGGGCAAGCCCGGGCCATTCATTCTGTCCTTATGTCAGGAAATTACAAACATTCATTTCAGGAGTTAGCAAGCTCTGGCCACCATGGGTCTGCTCAGTCAACCAGCCTCACACCTCTCAAACCACAACTGCAAAAAAAAAACAAAAAAAAAACAACTCTTTAAAATACTAACGCAGCCAATATTATAGGTCACCAGGCAGATTCAATGAAAGAAGAGACAAACTAGACACAAATAATTCACAAGTGAAAAGAATACAGTCACTTTCATCCCATTCCTAAAAGAATGTAGTTTGGGGCTGGGAGAAATCCTGTCCATGTTTCAATTCTGGTTCTCAAAGCCTTCCAAGACCCACTGTGAATAAAAACCACCTCCTCTTCCAACATGCCCTTCCTCACCCCAAATCACAATTCCACCAGCCAATGAATAAGAAGATATTTTTCTCCACTAGGTTACTTAGCTGGTTCCCAAAAGACTTCTTAGGACACCGAGTCAAAATAATGTTCAAGGAGACCATCCAATAAAAAGATATCTCTAGTTGTCATTAAAAGCAAGAACAAAGAACAGCAATGTCTTGCTTGAAACAGTTCTGAAAGATTATTCTCTGTCAATGAGCCCAGATAAATAGAAAACAAGTAGTCAGAGATGAGGCTTCCTGAGAAGGTTGAGGTCCAGCCTCTCTGCTCACCTGGTTACCGTAAAGCCAGGATTTCTCCACGTGTTATCCATAGACCACCTGCATCAGAATCGACTAGTTTACTGTGACAAAGTAAGACTTGGCCAATCTTCCCAAACAAAATCTCTGGGGATGTAGCCTAAGGGCTTACATCTTTTGCCAAGCTCCCAGCGCCTATTCTGCACAATAAAGTTTGAAAACCAATATCTAACTCAAACTATACTGCCAAAGCGTTGACTATTTTCTCCAACAGAAATCATGGACACAGTACATTAAAACACCAAGTCCCTACTGACAAGTGTTACTGATCATTGTACAGGCACAGACCCACTTACTTTATGTTAGAGGGGCTCAGTCTGAAAGAGGGAAGAGAAAGGGGGTGGGATAGGGAAGGAACCAGTTGTCCTTTTCAATGTATCAAGGTTCTGGCTAGCCCAGTCACTGAGAAATGAAATTGCCTGAGGAAAAAAAATCAAGGAACATGTATAATCCAAAAACTGGATAATCTGCCTAAGATAGCAAGAATCAACTGCCCTCGGGAAAAGTACAGAAAGGAAGGGATGAAGCCAAAATAAGAGAAAAGGAATCATTCTGCCTTTGGGGATCCAGTTATTTAAAGTCAGGGCTCCACAGACCTCAGCTCCTAGGAAGGTGCTTTATCCAACATGGAGCTTATGAGAAAGAACATGTCAGAGCTTTCACCAGTGTCAGAGTTGAGTCTTATCATTTTAAATGGTGTTGACATGCCACAGAGATTGAACACCCAGGAATGTGAAACGTGGGAAAAACACAGAGGCTGCTCTATATTAAGGGCCTCCAGCCACTTGGAAACACAATACAAGATTATGAGGTTTGCAGAACGGATATGTGTTCTTGAAATGCTTGTGAAAGGCACCAGGTGCTAGCAGAGTAGAACAGCTGCAGAGGTTCTGAGGGTTTAAGAGGGACAGTCTACTTGTCAATGGGCATTTATTAGGTGCCTAAAATACAAGGCGTTTTGCTAGGAACTGTACACAAAGCAAAGCTCACCACATCTGACCTCAACCCTTGGGATACGCACTGTAAGGCAACTTTAAAAGAAGACATCAGAGACATACAAGCAAGAGGTGTTTTCTGTGTCCATCAAGGTTGTCTCCACTACCTTGCTCCCCACCCTCTCCCAACCATCACCAATACAAAGGAAAGAAGTTGTCATTCAAACAGAAAGACCAGGCAACCTGGCAGGAAACCTATCCACACCAGAAACAAGAGTGTCACTACAGAAGAGAGCAACAATCCCTCAATCCCCTGTCTAGGGAAGGCACGACCAAGGTTCACAGGGCATTTGGGATTCAGCTACCCCAGCTGTAGGCTGGTGGAAACCACTCTGAAATGCTTTTCCTATCAAGTCAAGTGAATCCATGTTCACTATTTACCAAGCATTGAGGTCTCTAGCTGCAAGACCTACAGGAAGAAAAGTATTAGCCCTTCTAAAGATTTTCCTTGTCTAAAAACCTGAGTGTGAAACAGGCATAAGAGGAAGTAAGAAGGAGATAATTTTACTTTTTTTTTCCACCTCAGATGCTAATAATGCATACAGTTAACTCTGCTCCAAGGCAAATTTTAAATTCCTGAATAGTCTTTTCATTACACCCCCCAAAAATTATCTCCACAAGTTCCCTGGGCTTTCCTTTGTGTGTTCTCAGAGAATACAAATTCCTCTGTACACTAATGTAAACCAAACACAATTATGAAGGTAAACTCAGCTTGGTTAAAAGTAACATGTTGCACTGAAATTTGCTTTGAAATGTATGGAGAAAGAATTAAGATGGATAGATAGGTGGATAGAGAGGGTGCAAAGATGAACAGATAAGTGAGAAAGCAAGCCTGGTAAAATATTAATGGTAGGATATAGGTGATGAAGATAGGAGTATTCACTATAAATTTTAACTTTGCTGCATGTTTGAAAATGTTGAAAGCAATTTTTAAATAATAGTGCTGCATTTATCTTAGAATAGTACAAGGGGGAAATCAATAATATAATATATTAAATAAAATAGTAGGTTATAAAACACTATATACAATATAATCCCAACTCTGTGAATACACAGTACATACCAAAATATTAATTGTGGTTATCTTTTGGAGTTGGCATTATGAGTAACTTTTATTTTCTTCCTTGTGCTTTTCTATATCTTCTAATTTTTCTTCAATGAGTATATATTGTTTTGTAATAAAAAATATATATAATCTTAACTTTAAAAAATCTGAAGCCAATCAAAATTACTATTGACAATTATATGGACTATAATAGATTTTATTATAGTGAGGTTTTTATATATAGATTCAACTCCTTTCGTGGCAGATTTTTTTAAAAAGTGACTCAGTAGAACACAATCCTACACCCTAATTTTAACAATTAAGGCAAGAAAAACAGGGCAATGTGTATTAGCAGTCAGTTCCCTTTAAGCAGATTTTCACATCAAATCCCCCAATATATATAATCCTACCAGTGCCATAATATCCATCTGGCCTACCACCAAAGGCATGACACACTCTCTATAGATACCACAATCCTTGATAACAGTGTCCTTGTGGACTTCCTTTTGCCTTCGCAAAAGCCCACAGCTGGCATGTTTATCCACGTCCCTCTCTCCAGTGCATACAGCACAATACCTATTTCCCGGCACAAGCACAGAGATACACCTGATGAGTCAAGTGCTGCAGCGAAAGCAACATGATCTACTCTTGATTCCAGGTGACTTTGAGCAGATCACATAACCTCTAACTCTCAAATAGAGCCACTTGTCTCAGCATACTAAGACAAGCATACTCCCTACATTCTTTAACATTTTGCAGCATTATGTGTCTATGAGACAGACATCCAACATTTCACTCACTTCTGGCAGAGAATTAAAGAAATGAAAAAAATAAGACTTTTTAAAAAGGATATCTTTAAGGATCCAGTGTTCAAAGATGATGATTTAAAAAAAGGAGAGAACGCTCACACATATCTTCAAACTTCTTATGATGCCCTGGCTACAGAAGCAGGAAGACTTATGGAAACCAACTCCATTAAAATAAGTTGTGTCCACAATACAAGCATAACCCAGGTAAAACCTTTCACTCTATGAGATTCCAATTTCAAGTGAGATTCATTCAATACCCCACTTTTGCCTTACCAGGCATAGCTTCCCACATGCAGCACCAGTCTGAAGGTAAACCTTGTAAGCAGTTGAGCATGGAAATATGAAGGCCACCTTCCAAGCTATAAAAATGACCAAGGTCACATTAAGTTCTCCTGTAAGTACTGTTGAACTGCTACCCTATGGCAGTGATCATCTTGTATGTCCTTTGCACTGTCTTTATTATTTAATTTATCTTTTGTGTTAGTGCATTATCGTTTCAATTACATAAATACTGAGAAACATCTATAGACTCCAACTAGGGAATTAACTGAATACTATTCCAGGGTAGCTGTTTCCAGCTTTTGAGAATTCACCCAAGCAGATGGACTGTTTTACAAATATATGATAACCCTCTCCTCTAATATCTCATTTTGACTCAACTCAGCTTTGAATTGAGTACCACAAAATGAAGGCAAAGTAGAAGACACGGCAATGAGTAAAGAATACCTACTGCCCTATGGGATGTATACAAAAAGAAGAACACAAAACATCAGAGGTGATATAAAGTTCTGGCAGCTCCATGGAGTAAATCATATCCACAGGCTTGATGAAATAATAGAAAACAAAGTTGTCATGAAAAAATTACTTGAGATGAGCCTAGAAATGGAAATGACAATGATAGTAATTGTAGCCAACATTTACTGAACTACAAACACAGTACCAGGTACTGTGTTTGGTATTTCTGCATAAACGACTAACATTTAACCCCATGTGACAGATAAGGACACTGAGGCCTGAAGAGTGATTTGCTGAACACCAAATAGTTGGTCACTGGAATGGGCGCCAAATTGAGGTCTGCCTGCTCCCAAAGTCCAAGCCTTAACAAGTAGGGATGGAGGGAAAAGTAAACAGGAAGAGTAGCTGAGAAGAAAGGATGGTGGTGGGAAAGGTAAGAGCAGAGAAGAAGAATCAGGGCAGGAAACAACCATAGAAACTGGCTCATCATCTCTGGAGATGCTCTGGGCATAGTAACAGAAGAAGTACAGTCATACATTCTAACATCATGGTCAAGTAATAAACACTCTTGAAAAAAGAACCAAAAAGGGTATCAGAAAGCCAGTGTCCTCATAATGTTTAAAATGCATATATAAACTCTCTCCTTACCCACTAAAATGTTTTAAATAGGCATTTTTACCAGCTTACCACATAAGGTCTGGTCAATACAACCTGTTATTATCAAGTTTTAATGATCTACTAAGCTAAAGGTCTGCACCATCCCTCAGTGATCAAGTCAAAGTGCACTTTTAGAGGCAGACAATGTCAATATAATATGCAAATCAACAATAGAACCAACAGAATCTTTCAGACTTTCCTGACAGTGATTACAGCTATCCTTATATTTTTCAAGGGTAGCATACTGTTTAGGCTGTGAGGAAAGCTACCCCATCATGGAAAAGTGCATCTTCTTTTAAAGAATATGCTTTCCCTTGTAAATCTACTCCACCACTTCCTTTTCTGTAAATGATGTCTCTCAAATCCTCATTTCTAGTTCCAGTCCCTTCTCCGAGGTCCCAATTCTCATGGAGACCTATGTGATAAGAGATAAGACATTACTAGGGCTCACCATTGTCTCCTTTCAGAGCACAAAAGCACTGTACTACCTTGCAACAGGCAGGGCCATGTGACTGGTTCTAGCCAACAAAATGTGAGCAGGATTAGAGCCTCTTCATCACTGAGGTGGGAGCCCCTGCACAATGCTCCCCTCACTCTTCCCCTCCTGCCATAAGAGATGAGAGCTGATGGAGCCACAAGATGGAAGCAGCCTCAGTTGCTGTAGTAAGGACAGCTGACCTAGAGCATCTCCTACATCCACAGAGTACTTTGAGAGCCAGAAATACACTTTTGTGCTAAGCTCCTGTGATATGGGGGTCGTTTGCTACCATACCACAGCCCAGCCTACCCTGACTGGTAGAACAAGCTTAGTGGATACCCCAGAGATACTTCAACGTCGTCCAAAATCACATTCTCCACCTTCTTCCACCTAAATCCAAAGAAGTCTACCTACCTTCTATCTTGGTTAACCCCAAAATCTTAGATTCAACCCCAATGCATTACCAGACCCATATGAAGCAAAAGGACAGAAGAAATTTGATAAATTTGTACTGATGGTGATGAAAGTCTTAAGAAGAAGTCAAATTAATTTTAATAAGTAAACTTTTTAAAGTGACGAAAAATACAAAGAGGCCAACAGAAAAACATTTACTTTGTTAAAAAAATAATAAGGCTCAATTATGAAGCTGTCTATTTAGATATATAACTGAAACCTTTCTTTTACTGTAAGAAACTAACATTGCAAAAGGACGTACCAACGCTGAAAACATCAGAGTAGATAAAATAGGCACATACATGTGCTTACTTCTTTTAAGAGGCACATCACCACTACTCAGAACATATTGGAAGCTGATACTTTTCACAAATATCACCTGCAACTTTAAAAATTAAAAGCTTAAACCCACAGAACTGCAATGCAAATATCAAAAGTTCATCTTAAAGGTCACTTATCTCCATTTTTTCCCACCCCTTCTTGAAAGGTGCTTACACATACTGGCTCAGGGAATAGCTGTGAAAGAAAATATAGGCTGTGGTTTCATCAAATTTTTAGCGTAGATATGTTGCAAATTTCATTACCAGTTCCCATATCATACAAGCTACACACACATCAAGACACCCACTCCCATTAGTTTATGTACTAGTTAAGCAAACTATCAAACTTTGAATAATGGATTTAAAATCTGAACTTGAAAAAATCTTTAATCTCCTTTCGGTTTTCTGTAGTTATACTGGTAAAGGCTTTCTTTTTATCTGAAAGGAAATATACTCATAATGATATACTTTTTAATTGGAAAAACTGAAACTTCAGTTCCTCTCGATCCAAATTTAAAATCTTAGACTGGGCACGGTTGCTCACGCCTATAATCCCAGCACTTTGGGAGGCCGAGGTGAGAGGATTGGCTGAGCCCATGGGTTCGAGACCAGCTTAGGCAACTTAGCGAGACCTCTTCTCTACAATAAATCAGTCGGGCATGGTGGCATGTGCCTGTAGTTCCAGTTACTTGGAAGGCTGAGGCGGAAGGATTGTCTGAACCCAGCAAGCCAAGGCTGTGGTAGCCGGGAGCATGCCACTTGCCCTCCAGTCTGGGTGACAGAGTGAGACTCTGACTAAAAAAACAAAACAAAACAAAACAAAAACTTGCACCCTCAATATTCTAAGGCAAAAATTATCAAGTACTTATGAATCTAGATAATAAAAATGTTTTGGCTGGGAGCAGTGGCTCAAGCCTGCAATCCCAACACTTTGGGAAGCCGAAGTAATGGGATGGCCTGAGCCCACGGGTTTGAGAACAGCCTGGGCAACTTGGCAAGACCTCTCTCTACAATAAATCAAAAAATTAGTCAGGCGTGGTAGCACACGTCTGTAGTTCCGCCTATTGGAAGGCTGAGGCAGAAGGATCACCTGAGCCCAGCAGGTCGACACTGGGGTGGCCATGAGCATGCCCACTGCACTCCAGCCTGGGCGACAGACTGAGACTCCAACTCAAAAAAAAAAAAATTTAACTTAGATTCACCCAAAAGGCAAAGCATGACTGATCTCTCCCACCCCACCTATTTCATCTCAAGAGTGTTAGTAATATGACAGAATTGCCCAACTTCCCTGCTCAACACAAGCACATATTCAACTGGAATGACTATTCTTCATTTCAACCACATGAGTCAAGAGGAAGTAGTATTAATTATTTATTGGTCAGCACACATTCATCAGGTACTAACCACATATGTGCACCTGTTTAAAAGGGTCATTTCTGTTCTAGAGTTTACATAGAGTTCATGAACCCTGGGAACAAAAAATAAGCCAGAGGTTCTGCCTTCTCAACCATGCTTTGTCCCTTTAATCTCTAGACCAGTGAGTTCTGGGTAATATTTGGTGGTAGGAAGTATTCCTGCCTTAAAGATGGGACTTTATATTTGCATTTGCCTTCCAATTTATTCTTATGTTTTTATTTTACTTAGTTGTAAGTAGCAAATATATGTCTACTTCATAAAGCATCATCAACATCCTGTCTTCTGTCCCCAATTAGCTCATGGGAAGAAATCTGTACTAGTCACTGTGCTAGAGTAGAAAATAACTCATCGGTATAACTGTGTGCAAACACCTCCTCTTTCTGCACAGTGCATTCATGTATCTATTTCTATGCCTGGTTCTGAAAGCAAAATTCAGACACAAACTCACTGGCTCTCTTATCAACTAAGTCTTACACTATAATCAGGGCATGGATAAAGTGATGGGACCTTGAACTGAGATGAGAGAGGTCCTAGTTAACTGCCCCCCTCCGTCATAATTACTTTGAAAACTGACTTATAAATTGTTATGCATTTTGGCTCCAGAGAAAGAATGAGACATCTCAACTGAAACTAATTCCAAAAGACACCTGAATGGCACTTTTAAAAGTATCACTTTGGTCAACCATATCCTCTGTTCCTTTCACTTTAGAAGAGGTAAAAGAAGAAAGCTTGAGTCAAGAGACCACATACCTTCCTTTTATAGAAAGAGAAGCAGCTTGTAAGGCAAAAGAGTATCTTAATACCTTGTGCTTAGTAAACAGACTAAATGAATATATTCATTCAGTGAAGTGTTTGCATAAGGAAGTTACTGAAACTTACTGTTCTTAAGAATGTTTCCTCCCTACCTCACCTGCAGGAAAACAGCACCCACTTCCTCCCAGCCTTCATATTCCCATCAATAAGCACTCCAGAAAAAGTTGTCTGCTCTGGCCCACCTCTCCACATCCCCATTGGCAACTCTCCTGACTCATACTCCTGGGAAAATTACATAACCTCTCTGAGCCATGTGAGATGTGAGGGACCTGGGTTAAATGTCTAAAGAGGCCTTGCTGGTATCACTTGATAGTTGTTTAGAACACGCCTCAAAAAGAGCGCCAAACTGCTGAAGAAGAACTCGTCCCTGCGCCATGACTAATCTTAACCTATGCATTCACAATTCCAAAAGAGTTCATAGCATAATGTTGCAAACTTTAGGTACTGGTCATGTTTCCAGGCCTTTTTTTAAAAACAGTCAATTAAAATGGCAAGTTACCCATGAAGACACTCTCCTTATAACACATAATATCATGACCAATACGACCCAAATACCCTCTAACCATCCTCTCCCTCTTGGTCCCCTTGTAGATATTCCCAGTGTTGCCAGTTTTGCATTTATCTTCCTGGTCCTTTTTTCTAGGCAATTATACACATATCTTTGAAACCACAGAAAAGATAAAGCATGTGAGTATAAACTCTAAAACAGCTATTCCAGAGAAGAATTTGCCTGTATCATAATCTTAGTCATATTAAGTATATAACCACTCTATGATCCACTTATCCTGTTGCTGGATATATCTCCTAGCCACTCCTCCTGTAGGTCCATGAGGGCACGTACAGGGTGTTCCGTGCAGTGCTGTGTGTGTGAGAACCAGGAGTTGGAGGAAAAGATAAGGAAACTCACAGTAACAACAAATGTCTAAATACGTACAGCAAGGTACACGAATGGATTAACCCTAAGAACATAGTGCTGAACTAAAAAGTGAGAAATAGTAAGTGCTAGAGCACAAAACTATTTGTGTAGATTTAAAACACACACAAACCTCCTCATCTGCTATATGACTACACACACTTCACAGGATACCTTTGAAATGGTGTAAAAACACTAAAATAGTACCCACTGCACTTAGTAAATATTCACTATTTTAAGCATTTAGTAAATATTCACTGTTAGATAAAAAGACGTTCACAGTATACTATAAACTTTCTATTGCAAAATTTATCATCCTTTCTCCTAAAGGGCTGTTTTCCCATCTAAAAAATATGTAAAAAGCCAGGCCCACCCAACTACTCAGGAGACTGAGGTGGGAGGATCACTTGAGCCCAGGAGTTCAAGGCTGCAGTAAACTATGATCGAGCCATCACACTCCGCCCTGGGTGACAGAACAAGACCCTGTGTCTCTATCAAAAAAGTAATTTTAAAAATGTAGACGAGAGAATAGAATGCTATGTTAAAAATTACTTAGAGTTGGGCTGGGCATGGTGGCTCATACCTATAATCTCAGCACTTTGGGAAACTGATGTGGGAGGATTGCTTAAGGCTAGGAGTTCAAGACCAGCCTGAGCAACATAGCATGACCCTAATCTTTACAAAAAATATAAAAGCTAGCTGGACATGGTGGTGTGTGCCTGTAGTTCCAGTTACTTGGGAGGCTGAGGCAGGAGGATTGATCACCTGAGCCCAAGAGGTTGAAGTTGGAGTGAGCTGGCATCCTACCATTGCACTCCAGTCTGGGTGACAGAGCAAGACATTTTCTCAAAAAAAAAACAAAAAAATTACTTAGAGTGGTTACCTCTGGAAGGAATATTTATGTTTTTAGCTTATTCTCTTTGCTTGGCCATATTTCTACAATGAGTATACATTACTTTAGAATTTTCTTTGGTCTTTTAATGCTCATTTCAAAATGGTTCATGACTGAAAAAAAATAGAAACAGGGTACCTGATCCCAAACCAGGTGAAGTGAGGACCAATGGGAGGCCCAAATTTCCCCTGAACGTAGACCACTTATGAACCTAATACTGACTTGTACATCTTTAAAAATATATATATATATATTAAAAAAATAGAAACCACCTAAAAACAGATAAATAACTCAATTATGGTATATACGACAACAGAGTATCCTACAGCCACTTTTTTGTGCATGTGAGAAAATAGCATAATGTTGTGTGGGAAAAACCAGACTCTGAAATCATCCATGCAAAGACCTGAGAAGGCCTTGGACAATGGTGACCAAGCAGCCTGGACTCTGGAGCCAGCTTACCCATCTCCACATCCTACCCTGCCACTCAACTTCAGGCAAGTCACTCATCCTCCCTGAGCCTCAGTCCTCACCTGTAAAACAAGGCCAAAGATAGTGCCTGTCTCATCGGGTTGCTGTAAATAAATATAAAAGATGCAAACATAACAACAATAACAAAAATGCATAGGATCTACTAAAAAGTGGGTGTATTTTAGTTGTGTAAATTATAACCCAATAAAAGTTGATTTTGAAATGCACACAAATGGTTATGTACTAAATCCATTTATAATAGCCAGAATAGGTAAATCCTTAGAAACAGAGAGCCCTGGGGGTTGCCAGGGATGCGAAAAGAGAGAATGGAGTAACTCTTTTTTTTTTTTTTTTTTTAGTTGGAGTGTAAATCTGTTGCCCAGACTGGGGTGCAGTGGCCCCACCCGGCCACAGCAGCCTTGACCTGCGGGGCTCCGGCGAGCCTTCCGCCTCCGCCTTCCAACTAGGTGGAACTACAGGCG
>CAUYQG010180474.1:0-14239 GCA_963574415.1 Tarsius wallacei | reverse complement strand
AGGCGAGGAAGGCAAGAGTGCTTAGGACTTACTGATATATCCCAAGGGACCCATCATGCTAAAATCACTAAAACCATTCCGGCAATGGCAGTCTCTGTCCACAAATTCCACACACATGGACCTTGGTCTGATTCCAGACCCAGGAGTGGCCTCAACCGTGCCATCTCCTGCCCTAGGCCTTGCCACATTTGCTCTGGGCAGGTGAGCAGAAATGCACTTGAAGAAGGTGATTATCTGGTCTCTCCCCAGATGATCCCAGGGTGTTTCACTGTGCTAGGGGATCAGCTGACACCCCCAAATGCCTATTGGTTAAAGTGATGGGTGTTTGAGGGTTGCTGGCTCAGAATGCTTTCCTGTTCACATCCTATTACCCAGCTTTTTCTTCAACAATCCACCTCAGCTCGTGAACCCACACATAATTCCAGACTGGGGCCTTTAGTGGCTTAAATAAGTCCAGGCATCCCACTCCCAAGTCCTGGTCATTAGCTTAGAGGCAGCATGCGAACTACTTGGCCTGTCCAATCAAGACAAGTCTTGGGGCTCTTCTGCAATGTTGAGACAGACCACTCACCAAGGGACTACATGATGTGCAGGTAGGAAACCTAGAATTGTGGGAACCACTGTGACTGCAACAAGGGAAATCGGCCCAGAAATAAAGTCAACACACAGAGAAGAGCCCAGAGAGAAGAGGGGAGTGCCTGACCATGCCATTCCTGAGGCTATGCTTCTCTTGACCTTTAGTGATTGTAGGGATAAATCTTGATTGTTTGATAGG
Source organism: Tarsius wallacei (assembly GCA_963574415.1). Classification (NCBI taxonomy): domain Eukaryota; kingdom Metazoa; phylum Chordata; class Mammalia; order Primates; family Tarsiidae; genus Tarsius; species Tarsius wallacei. The sequence continues at coordinate 13,464 of CAUYQG010180474.1, read as the reverse complement.
CTGAAGATCACAGAGCATACTGGGCTGTTCAGGCTGGTGTCCAACTCTCGTCGTATTACAGATGAGCAAACTCAGGTGTCACGAAGTGAAGTGACTCCCAGGGCCACACCACCAGGGCTCGCCAGCATGGAACCCAAGGGTCCTGGTACCTAGCCAGCCTCCTCCTTTGCCCAAGCCATGAATATAAAAGAGGCAAATTTATAATTAAAGTAGTTCTTGCTTATTACAGGATATTTGGGATACACACGAAAGGAAAAAGGGGGGAAAAGGCCATGATTTCACCATGCAGATACAACCACTATTTTTTTCTCTTGCTTTTTATCTTAAAAATGTGGGGTTCAATTCAGGGTTAGGTACATAAGTGGTCATCGCACAGGTAAAGTATGGGTACCCTTTTGATGTTATGTGCCCCCTTCGCCCCTGGTAGTGTCCCACTACTGCCAATCCCTTTCTTATAGTATTATGATAAATGTTTAGGGTTGGCTTAGGAGTGAGCACATGTAGTACTCAGATCTTTGCTTCTGATAAATAACTGAGTGTGATAGACTCTAATTCCATCTAAGTTGCTGCAAAGTTCATACTTTTGTTTTTCTTTATGGCTGCATAATATTCCATCATGTAAATGCACCCCATTTTCTTTATCCAGTCCACTTTCGATGGGCAACACAGTTGGTTCTACAAACACTATTAACATTTAGCCAGTTTTTCTGTCAGTTTTTTCCGTATTTAAGGTTAAATTTTACAGAGTTTTAAACCTCTGTTTGCTTAATTGTATTCTATAATTTCCCTCATCTCATAAGCATTCCTATGTTATTGTATATTCTTCAGAAACATAATTTTTGACTATATTATTTAACCAAGTAGATATACCCTAATTTATTTAATCATTTCCCTACCATTGGACATATTATTTGTTCCTAATTTTCAACATTTATTTTCAAAACCTTCCAAGGAAATATTCCTTTCATAAGACTTTTTTTGTATGTAAGATTATTTACTGAAAATAGATTCATAGAAGTGATATCTTGTGGTCAAAGGGCAAGAATTAGAGTGCCAGAGTTAGCAACTAAAATTGCAGAATATCCATTAAAATTTCGATTTCAAGTTCTTTGCTACAGGAAATTCAAATTTAACTGAGAGTTCTATATTTTTTCTGGAAACCCTAGCAGAGATATTTTAAAGGAGTCCATCCATGTTTTTAATGTCCTCAGATTAGAAAAGAGGGACAATGAGAGCGTAATCGCTAACGTTTTAGTGTGTGGCATACAATGGACACTTAAGTGCATTGAAGCCTCATGTTGACCTCTAGGGTAAGCGATTATTTTCAGCCCCACTTTGCAGATAGGATAGGCCGATGAGGCCAAGCAAAGTGTCCAAGACTATACAACGAGGACTTGGGAGACCAGAATGTCACCCAGGCAGCCCGACGGAATGCAAAGAAAGATGAAAAACGTGCAGAAAGAGGCGATTCAGGCTGTGTCTTCCCAAAGCAGCAGGACCCATGGGACGTCTTGTCTGCATCCCTTTCAAAGTCAAGCTTGGCCCTTTGAGCAGCCTCTCCCAGTCCACACTCCCCAAACCCTCACCACGTATTAACAGGACACTGACAGAACACTGGACGTAGAGTGGGGCAAGACAGGGAAGGAAGTTTACATCACATGCAGTGGAGACAGTTTTATACGGTTAACCTTAAAAGCGGCCAGTTCTTCCTCGGGTTCCTCTCCAGCGGCCAGCCCGGTCTCTCTCCCCTCCTTCTCTCCCACCTGTGTCCTCATCCTCTTTCCACATAGACTCTCCCCCTGCTCCTCAGTTTCCCTCCCTTCACCCCCCTTCTCCGTACTTGTGGGGACAGTTTGGAGCTCCTTCATCTTCATTTGCACCTTCACACCCACCACTCCACTCAGCAAGACCTTCTCTCCCCCTAGACCTGCCCTCCCTGGAAAGCAGAGATCACACATAACAAGTACTTCCATGTCTAACATCTCTGTTTGCAAAATCCCAAACGGTAAGAGATTTTATTCTTTCTTTCTCCCCTCTCTCCCATGTGCTTCCTCTTTCATTCATCCCTTCCTTCCTTTCCTCCTTCCTTCCTTCCTTCCCCATGTGACACTCCCCAAGCATCAGATAGGACTTCCTCAGCCTGGTGAGCAATGAAGATGTCCAGTCAACAGACCTAGACAAACAGGCGAGACGAACAAGGCTCAGATGCTCCAGACAAGGTGCTATCAGGGCTCAGAGGAGAAACAGTACCCTCACCTGGGTATCATGAAGGGCTTCATGGCAGAGGCACCACTTAGCTAGGCATTGAAGGACTGGTAGATTTCGTACATGGAGAGATGAGTTGGAATTAGGCTGGAGGGCAGGGGAAGAAGTGCCCCCCCCAGTGAGAATATTTTGGGGACATGGTCTGGGGAAAAAGCCATCTGAGCTTGGGTCTGAATTATACTAAGTTCTCTGTAGACTCCTACACATATTTGTCAGGAACGGCTCTTGACTGATGCCAGCAGGAGCCCGGGTGAGGCTGGCACTGCCTTCTGAAGTCTCAGTCTGGGGAACATCACTGCATGGCCAGTACCCTCCAGCCAGTGCTGGGACTGCACACAGTTGCTCTGCCCAGGCTCTCCCTGGCCTTCTTTTAAATGATTCATGAAACGCAACTAGGATTTTAAAACTGCTCATAAAAATGGATCAATCAGCACAAGGCTGAAATAATTAGTTCCTTTTGCTAGGGAAAAAATAATGCTTCTTAATTATTGCACTGATTGCGTGAGAGTTTTTTTTAAATACAACAAAGAGGCCTCTGAAGGCTTTGTCCTTCTACCTGCCTATAGGGGGAAAGAATCTAATTAAAACAAAGAAAATATGTTAATATTTAATGGTGTGATTTCCCTCACATACTTTCTACTTCTCAACTTAACCGAGTGACAGCTCCAAAGATTCCCCCGAAAAAGAGCACACAAAATCTCTCGAGTGCAACGCTGTCAGAGCACAGCTTTCATAAACAGCTCTGTGTTTCAGAGCTGACACCAGCGTACCTCCCACTAACCAGCCTGTCCCCTCTCCCCCCACTCCCGCCCTCTAAGGGGGCTCTGGCCTCAAGCACCTCCGGCCTTCAGAGGAGTGGCACGACCCTGAGGCCAGTCCCAACTCTGCCCCTTTGTCATGGAAACCCTGGGGACATGGACAACACAGGACAGCAGTGCTCACTGGCTGCCAGGAAGAACCAGTGAGATGACATGAGTGAGCGCTCAGCAGAGTGTCTGCCACATGGTAGCCACTCAACAAGGGTGACGTCATGGCATTTGTTACTATAACAGACTCGGAAACAAGGTCTAGGGTTGGAATCACACACACACGTTGGTGGCAGAGCCAGTGGGTGAATTCCCCACTCTTCGTGATTCCTGCCAGCATTCTGAATTCCTTTCCATGTGTTGCCCTCCAGGGCTGACCATATTCGCTGCCACGATGGAATGGTCTCTGCTGCCTGGACTCTGTGCTCATCACTTGTGGCTATACAAATGCCCATGGCTCCCCTCTGGACACACCCCATCCTATTCTAGAATGGGAAGGTATCCTATATCTGCTAGATTACTTTTAATTCCAAGAGACAAAAGTTCAAACAAAAATGTGGTTTTATCAGGCACTTTATCACTGAAATGTCCAAAGGTGGGACTTCAAGTCTAGGTGGATCCAGGGGCTGGACCAATGTCATCCGAAATCAGCTTTTTCCTTGGGACTCCTCTGTCATGCAGCCTTGATTCTCACATAAGTTGTCCTCTAGAGACTGCAGGATTGTCACCGAAGCGCTCACCTCCCACCTAAGCTCGTCCAAAGAGAGTCCTCCCACCCCCTCACCCCCCCACCCCGGGCTCCCAGAAGAAGCCCCATCATATCTCAAATGTGAGAAAAGATTGGCAGGGCTACTTCCCCTGAGTTCCTGTGAGTAGTGTTGGTATCCTTATTCACGGGTCACCCAGGAGGAGGAAAAGGTGGGTTGTTCAGTATTTTTCTAGCCAGATGAAGTTCCACAAATAAATCTGTGCTTCTGTCCTGGAGGATGGTGATATGTGACTTCAGACAGTGAGTCTGTCAGAGCGAATTCAGCCTTCTGAAGGACTGTGTTGGGTCCTTATTGTATCTTTGATTTGGATCCATTGTCAACATTAAATTCTGGCAGAGTTTCCATACATATTCAGGTTCCCAGCTTTCTTGGTAAAATTAGATCTCAGCCAGAGGGGGCTTGGCCCTGGCTCTGCTTGGGCCAGTCTTCACAATTGGCCACAGAAGCTACCAAATCACTTCTCTCAGTTAGCACCAGGGTTCTGTGGCCAGCTGAGTTTGCAGCCCCTGGTGGAAGTCAGCTCTGGGTTCATGTGACTCCCCCTCAGTTCGAAGCACCATGCACAGTGAGCTCCTCCTTGGAGCTGAGCCGTCCCACCAGGAATGATGCTTCTTCCAATCTGGATGAGTGTCACAGCAGGTATGGGAAGCAGACAGGACATCTGACAGAGAAAGAAGGTGACGCTTACGAAGCTGAGGAATACAGTGGCAGAACAAGTGTCCCCTGGCAAGTGTAACCTGAGCAGTTCAGGCAGTGGGGGTTAGAAGGGGCTGGCTTCTTTCCGATGTCATCTCCGGGCCTGAGTTTGAGAAGGGTCAGACACGGGGCCCTGTGAAGAGTAATCTGCAGGAGCATGAGCAGTGCGCTCTGTCTCCACCCACCCATCTCCCCATCTTGGGGGAGGGTGGGGGAGGGGTGCTCCAGCAGGACCAGGACAGCAGACAGGGCACCTGGCATGCTGGGTGGTTTTTGCCATCACTCCATCTCTCTCTTCCTCCCCGAACTGTAGATGCCTATGAAACTCAAATTCTCGGAATGGAGTGTCTGTCCAGCCTCTTTCAGGGAGCCATCCTGGATGTGTGTGGGTGGAGAGTGTCATCCGGGCCGCAGGCCCAGACCAGAGCAGAGCAGCTGACTTGTGCAACAGTGGAATCCATTTCTCTCCCGTGGTGGCATTTTGCTTCCATGCACACCCCAAATCTGTCCATTTCTCTCCTCCTTTTTGTCCTCATCCTGGACCCAGCCCCACTCTTCTCACCTAGACAGCAGCTCCCTTCACCCAGCAGGCACCCAGCAGCCACGCAAGGTCTGCTTGAAAACTGCAAATGGCTTCTGCTCTACTAGGGACAAGATCCAAACACCTCGCAGAGGCCCGAAAGGCCCTTAGTGAGGTATCTTCTTCCTTTCCTTGGCACTTTGTGTCTGCCCTGTGACAAATGCCGTGGGTGTCTCACCACGGCCACCTGCGCTCTGACCAGGGACGGCCCGTCGATGCTCTAGCCCCACAACCAAGCCCAGCACCTGCCACATGGTGGGTGCTGATGAACGAATGAACAAATGAACACTGTTCAAAAAAATCTGAACAACCTGAACTTCCATTTTCCGTAGTTAAGACAACTATTTGTGAATCTCTTTAGACGTTATTTAAAAATTTAACTGGGGTACAAAAAATGCACAGGGAGAACGGGGAAAGTCGGCATTATTTTACAGTTTATTTAATTCTCTCCTCCTGCTGGCACTAATTTAATTCATCTCCACAGCTAACGGAAGGACTGAACTGAAATATTAACCTCAAAGGCGGCACTGGAACAGATAATGGAACTGTGCCTGCAAGCGCAGAGTGGAAAGATAAAAGAGAAAGGCGCTGCAGCTTCCAGGGGAGAATTAAAGGGGGGGGGGTAATAGAGGCCTTTTTTCTAATGGTTCATTTTCTTTCTCTTTAGTCCCAAGTGATAAAAGCAAATAAATTTGTGTTTAGAATCACAGACATAGTACAAGGCCATTACATAAAGATATCTTCCTGGCGAAACTTTGTCAGAAGTTCTTAATGTCGAAAGCATGCAAAGTGGATTAAAATATCACAGGCAAGCAGCAGAGATTGTGAAAATGACAGAATATTATTAAACCTGTGTATGTATCCCTTCGTTTTCATCTCCACACGAGACCCCAGCATGATGCTGCTTCCACACAAAGCTGTTGGCCGAGTGGCAGCTGAATGGTGGGAGAGAGACCCGCTTGGGCAGAGCTCAAAATGCCTCCCCAGTTCCCTGGTCCCGGACTTGAACAGAGTCCAAGCTAAGAGTCTAAACAAACGGAGAAAGGCGGCCCTTCTGCTAGGTGACATTTAGCTGGCGTTTCTTCCCTCCAGAGGGAACTCGTGGGCAACGACAACAAAAAATTCCCAAGAGAGAAGGGGCCAGGGTGCAGAGCCAGCTGCGAGATTTGCACAGTGTGGCTGCTTCTGTCTGCAGGGTCGGTGGGAAAAGAGGAGTAGGTGGGCTTCCAAAGCTCCTTTCTGGGTGAGTGCTGGCAGCTACCACGGATGGAATGAGTCTTCCGTGCCTGGCTGTGTATCTGGGCTTTAGACACATTCTCTCAAGTAAGTCTCACAACAGCCCACGAGGAGGAGTTACCATCCTCCTGGCTTTACAGATGAGGAAACTGAGGATCAGAGGCCAAGAACTGTTGCCAAGGTCTACAGCTGGCACAGGTGCCAGGTTGGAGCCCAGCTCTGCCTTATTCCAAAGCAAAGCATCCCTCCATGGCAGGGGTCCCCAAGCCCCAGGCCACAGACAGGTACAGGTCTGGGACCTCTTGGGAACTGGGCTGCACAGCAGGAGGCAAGTGGTGGGCTAGCGACTGCAGCTTCATCTGTCTTTACAGCCACTCCCCATGGCTTACATTACTGTCATGCCTGAGTGCTGCATTCTGTCAGCTCAGCGGCGGCATCGGATTCTCACAGGAGCACAAACCTACTGTGAATTACACATGGGAAGGATCTAGGTTGCAGGCTCCTTATGAGAATCTAATGCCTGATGATCTGCGGTGGAGCTGAGGCAGTGATGCCAGTGCTGGGGAACGCCTGCAGATACAGATTAACACGGCAGTGGGATCTGACTGCACCGAAACCATAATAAGTCAATTGCTTAGAGACTCTTATCAAAACCCCATCAGTGAGTGGCAAGTAAGTTGATGCACTATAATTGTACGGCTGCATCTGTGCCAGGCTTTAAGTCCGAATCCAACATTTACTTTGTCCATGCGTGGCCCACCCATTGTTTTATTGACCACGTCCATCCGTGCTTCTTTTTTTAAGATGATGAATTGTATAATTATTTTATTGCATATTACAGTATAATAACCACAGAATTAAAGTGCACAATCATCGTTATGTGTTTGAATCATCCCCAAACCCTCCCCCGCACCCAGTCTGTGGAAAAATGGTCTTCCATGAAAATGGTCCCTGATGCCCAAAAGACTGGGGAGCGCTGCTCCACAGTGCCTCTGCTATGGCAGCTCCGGGGGTGAGAAGCGTGAAGTCTGTGTGGACCTACCAACATGGCCCACTCTGCAAGACTGCAGACTGTTTGGGAGGAAAAGCGAGTGCAGAGCTGGGTCCAGGTGTGTAAGAGAACTCAGACATGTCTGCCTTTGCATATGACAGCCCCAGAAAGCTGTGAGGTGTGGGTGGGAGCTGTGACAGGCGGGGACAGCAGCTGAGGGCCGGGAGTTGGAGACAGGGAAGAGGGCCTACATTTTACCTTTTGCGCTGTTGAATTTATCACTGTATGTGCATGAAGTTAAAAACCCACATGTTAAAATGGTGTAAAAAATAACTTAGCTAGAAGGAAAAAGAAGCCCGGAATGTCATCTCCTCGCCCGACCACTCTCTGGCGCACACACGCTTCCTTCCTTCTTCCCTCCTTGTCCCCCAGGCCTCCTGCCTCATTCCTGAGCCAGGACCTTCTCAGGGTTCTCTCCCTCTCCACTCCAAGGCTTGCTTCCATCTCTTAGTGCAAATTCTGCTCTCCGTCTACCTCGGCTCCGACTCTGCCTCCTCCAGACAGCCTTCCTGGACCACTCCAAGCCTTCTGTCCTCCTTCTCAAGAAGGCCCCCAACAGAGAGAGCTTTCCCTGTCATAACCCAGACCTGTAGCCTTGTCATCCTTGGGTCAGCCTTTAAGGGTGGGTTGTGTTCCGCTCTCTTTTCCTCCTCTCCTCAGGGCAATGGGAAGTTCAGAAGAAACATCTGTATCAAGGTGAACTGGGCACCTGCGGCCCTTGGAACCAAATACACTGAGCTCAGCATGAAGACAAAACCTGGCCTGGGAGCGAGGGCTGTCCAAGGCTGGTGATGAGCACAGGAGGGGAGAAGGTCATCTTGAGGGCTGGTCTCCATTTCCTAAGGGTGAACCAAGCAGAATCCCTGCAGGGAGAGCCGGGTTGACAAGGCGCAAACCTGGAGAGCCACAGTAAGAAAATGACTACCACAACACAAGCACAAATCCTGGTGCAAAAGTGAATATCTAATCAGGATATAAACATAAATCACAAAAATACTAGAGGCTTAGAAATCCAGGTCCCTTTTCAGATTTCTTTGGGCAATTCGCCAGGAATGCTGCCATCGACACATTTCCTGATGGCACCCTGGCGCTCCTCCCATCCAGAGCACTGCTCAAGTCCCAGCACTCCCAGCAGATGAGAGGGCTTGATGCTTGATTAACTTCGCAATCAATTCATCTCTTTGGAGAAGACCCACGATGCCAGCTGCCTTCGAGGAGAATGAAAATGACAAATCAACAAAAACAGGCTGCTAACCAGTGAATGCAGCTCCTACAAGCCAGCCTGGTGCCCTCCTGGCCCTGCAAGGGGAGGAGCAGCTCACAGCAAGACCCACCCTGAAAAAGCTGGTTAGGCTCCTGGGCACTCCTGCCGGGGCCCAGCTCACAGGAGAGACACTCAACAGTAGGCGTGCGACTGGGTGGATGATGGGAAGAGGAAAGGCTGTAGGGAACAGCCAGCTGGCAGGGCTTCATGTGGGGGCAGGTGTCAGGCCCCAAAGGCGCTACTTGTGTATTCTACCAAACATTTAAATGATGCCAGCTCTACACCTGTACCCTCACTCTTCTAGAAAACAGAATAGGGGAGGTGGTATTCCGACTCGGCTTCAGAAAGCCAGTCATATCTGATAACAAAGCCAGACAAAAGTATCTCAGGGAAAGACAAATATTACTCATTAAACAGCCACTTTATACCTACTAGCATGGCTGAAATGTAAAAATATCAGCTGGAGTGAGAATGTGGAACAACTGGAACTCTTACACACTGCTGGCAGGAATGTAAAAGGGTGCAATCACTTTGGAAAACACTTTGACACTTTCTTAAAAAGTTAACATGTACCTGTGCTATGTATCCTAATGCCCCACTCTTGAATGTTAGCCAATAGAAATTAAAACATATGTTCACACAAATACTGGCATGTGAATATTCCAGCAACTTTGTTCGTATGAGTTCCAAGTGGAAACACCACAACCACAACCACCCATCAGTATATAAATGGATAAATGAATTGTGGCATATCCATATGAGTAAACGTTATCCAGTAATAAAAATGGAAGCACTGGCAAACATATGGAAAAGCCTCAAGATCACTATGCCAAGTGAAAAAAGCCAGACACAAGGAGTGCAGACTAACTAACTCCTGAAATTCCAGAAGAGGCACACTGACCTACAATGACCCGATGCACACCAAGAGTGGAGGGTGAGACTGACTGCAAAAAATTAGGGGGAACTTTTGGGGTGATGAAAATATACCATATCTCATTTGTGGACAATGGGGCATGTGTTTGTCAAAATTTATCAAAATATACAGTAAAGTTGAGTTTAAACTTGAATAAATATAATTAATAAAAACAAAATTTTAGACTCTACTCCCAAATGTTTTGATTTTGCATTTAGTGTGTGGGTGGAACTCAAGCACTGACGTTTTTCATGCTACCTCCCTGGTGTTTTCAGGGTAAGGATCTGCTTGGTGAAGGGATGGACTTCACTTTTGAAAAGTTGGTCCTCCCCTCATCAAACTAATGAGCTTCTGCAAAGCAAAAGAAACTATCAAGAGAGCTAGGAGACAGCCCACAGAATAGGAAAAAATATTTGCCAACTGTATAGCTGGCAAAGGCCTAACATATAGGGTCTACAAGGAACTCAAACACGCTGAAAAGAAATAAAAACAGCCCCATTAAAAAGTGGGTAAAAGACACGAACAGACATTTCTCAAAAGAAGATATACGGGCAGCTGACAGACACATGAAAAAGTGCTCAGCCTCATTCATCATCAGAGACATGCAAATCAAAACCACATTGAGATACCACCTAACCCCAGTAAGAATGGCCATCATCAATAAAACAAACAACAACAGATGCTGGCAAGGATGCAGAGAAAAAGGAATGCTTCTACACTGCTAGTGGGAATGCAAACCAGTGCAACCTCTTTGGAAGACCGTGTGGCAGTTTCTGAAAGAACTAGAAATTGACCTTCCAATGACCCAGCAATTCCCCTATTGGGAATATACCCAGAGGAATTGTACAAAAAAGATACCTACACACATATGTTTGTTGCAGCTCTATTCACAATAGCAAAAACGTGGAACCAGCCGTGTTGCCCAACGAAGCTTGACTGGATTAAAAAAATGTGATGCATATACACAATGGAATATTATGCAGCCATAAAGAAGAGCAAACATACGGACTTCGCTGCAACTTGGATGGATTTAGAGTCGACCATACTCAGTGATCTATCATGGAAACAAAGGACAGAGTACCATCTGTTCTCACTCATAAGCAGACCTTGAACAGTTATAATACTATAAGAAAGGGAGTTTGGGAAAACTGTCAGGGGAGGGGGGGTGGGATTGACAGTTGAGGGAAACTGCTCAGGGAGGGAGGGCGCCCCTCATCAACAAGAGTACCTGCATAATCAACGTTTGTATACCTAACCCTGAATTGAGCCCCACATCTTTACAATAATGTTTAAAAAAACTTTAAAAAACTTTTAAAAAAAGAAAAGTTGGTCCTCTGCTCAAATCTATGCAGACGCGTCCCCCTTCCGCCGACACCACCTCATCTCAGATACTCTGTGCCTCTCACAGTTTCTCTGCCACATTCCTGGCACCTGGTCCCTCGCCGTTCCCAGCAGCCTGCTGGGTCAGACTGCACGTGGGCCCCTGCTTGTGAGGCTCTTCCCTTCACTGCAAAGGGTAGAGACTTCTGACATTCAGGGCCCCTTCTTCAGCAAGGACTCCCCGACCTCTTCTCTGTGCTCACCCTCCAGCCCTAGCCCTCTCTCCGTGGCATTGTTTCATTTTCCTCACTGTACTTACTGCTTTGTCGAACAATCCCTGCTGTTTCACTACTGGTGGGTTCTATCTGCCCTTGGTTTATAAGCCCCCTGAGGGCAAGACCTTTGTCTGTCTTGTCCATCATAGTATACTGTCCCCCAGAATGTGCCTAAGACATAGTGAGTGCTCAACAAAACCTGGCCGAATAAATAACCTAACTGTGGCTGTGAGGCAGTTAGACCAAAAATTCACCATGGACCACTGAAGAAAAATGACAGAAAAAGTTGCGTAAGTTCTAAACTGATACTCCAGGCAGTGAACGGAACCAAATGCTTCTTTTCTTCTTTTTTATTTTTCTGGTATTTTCATGAGTTTTTGTAAAGAGAAAAAATTGCCATGAGTTCCTTTGGGTACGTCTGTTCAGCCAATGAGCTTGCATCCCGCCTCTCTAGGAACGGCCCTACAGATTCACAGGGATGCCAGGCAACCCTTCCACGCCCCACGAGCCTACCTCACTGGACACAGCCAACTAGAGTAGCAGCAGGCACTGGGCCAGCCCCTGCCTGGACTAGTCAAATCTTCTGCAGTTGGCTAGCTGGCTAAGGCGGGAAGCTAGCTTGCTTTCTCTAGTGGAAGGGACCAAGAAAGCAGGGTGTGTCTCCCAAAGGGAGAGGCGCAGAGCTAGGCTCTGGGGCCCTCCTGCTCCGAGGCCTTCTGAGCTGTAACACAGCTTCATTCTACAAGCCCCTTCCTTGGAAACCACCTGTTCTGGGTTTTTTTGTTTTGTTTTGTTTTACTTTATTTTTTGCCTGGGTTCACTTGAGTGCTTCTATTATTTGGTCTAAGAAGGAGCATAATTAATCAAGCCTCTATTAACAATAATAATAAGAAAAATCGTGCTGTAAGAATTCAATTTACATACAGACATTTTAAATAAAAGTACATATTTACAACTAGGACATCAAGAGAGGTCCCTTGTAGTTTCTATCTGACCGTTCTGGACCTTCAGGTCCTCTCTCTTGTTCTTTCACTGTTGCGAACCCACCCTACCTTACCTCCATCCCCTTGCCTTGGGAATGTCTGATTTCTTAACCAAAGCCAGAGTTCATTGTGGGGACGCTGATGGCGACATAGGTGACTGGGCCCCGGGTCGTCTAAGCCGGCATTGGAGCAGCTGGCCCTGAAGACGCCAGTGTTGCATGCCCGCTCAACACTAATTTGGGCCGTGACACCATTTTCCAAGCTGCTGCCACCTCAGGCCACATCAGAAACCTCTCCGGGGGAGCAGGGACGGTTGGCATTCAATTTCCCTCCTCCACTTCTCAAGAGCCGAGTTCCCAAGTTCAAAGACATCTATCACGGTGAGTGATGGATTGTATTTCAGAGGAGGCTGGCAGCAGGAGGGAATTGGATTCGGAAACAACCATCTGGCTTTTGCAACTGTGTGCCCTTTGGCCTGCTCAGCGTCAAGCCGGCTGTCACAAAATGAGTGGCCACAGGAGCAGAACTGGTTCTCATGTCCAGCCCAGTCAGGACTCCTCTGTGCTAGAGAAGCAGAAGGCACTCAGAGAGCCCGTGAGGACCCCTGTGGGCTGCCTGTGGATGGAACCAGAACTGAGCACAGAGAGCCTTTTGAGAACCGACTGTGTGCCAGGCGCCAGGGGGACAGACCAAGGACGATGAGACGCCTGCCCGCCAGCAACGTTCATTCACTAAAAAACGTTTAGGTGTTGTCGTTTTTTTAATGCCTATTGGGCTCCAGCATCAGCAAGCCGGCTTCCTGTTGCAAAATTGGTTGCTCTTTGGCTCTGAAGTCGCACCGTCAGGGGTCGGATCCCAGCTCCGTCACCTACTAGCTGCATGATGTGGGCAAGTCTCACTGGTTTGTGATCTTACGTCAGCGACTTCCCTCTAAGGCTCTGTTTCTCATCTGCAAATTGGGAGTAACAAGAATGTTCACACAACTATCATGGCTCAAATAATGTCAGCCACGGGCCTGTGAGTAGCAGATGCTCACGAATATTCATTGGTGCTTTTTTTGTTTGTTTCTGTTTTTGCTGTTCCTACTTCTATTGTGTCCTTGTGTTCTTTATTCAGACACCATCCTATTTTTTAAACTGATCAATTCGTGTGATGATGATACCATCTATCTGTGTCACCAGCTATAATAATTGCAGATTTTTTTTTGAGTTGGAGTCCCACTCGATCGCCCAGACTGGAGTGCAGTGGCCGCTCCCGGCCACCGCAGCCTCGACCTGCCGGGCTCCGGCGATCCTTCCGCCTCAG
>CAUYQG010180471.1:0-10169 GCA_963574415.1 Tarsius wallacei | reverse complement strand
TCCAATCCTTGAAATCAGAATCCTTCTGAACAACATGGGCTTAAACTGATGGAAACAAAGTTCTTTTATGCCTTCTTACATTAATTTCAGTAGAGATGATCAAGGTAAAAGATGTGCAGACTGCCTCCACTGCTTACTTTTTCACATTAGAAAGACTTCGGATGCAAAATGACACAGGGACCCGACCTCCTCTTCTGAATTCCTGTTGTTCCGTGATCTCACAGTATCAAATTGTACCATGGACAATTCTACAATTAGGTACTCCAACAGAGGGCTGATGATTTCTCTTTTTTTTACTCTTCTTACTCATTAAAAAATATTTTTGGGGGATGGGAGAAGTATGTTGAGGGGATATTTTAATAATCGGAGATAACTTAATTGCTTTAACTTTCTGATGCAGAGGTTGACACATTTTTTCTGTAAAGGATCAAACAGTAAAAATTTCAGGCTTTGTGGGCCATGTGGTTTCTGCCGCAGCTACTTAGCTCTGTGGTTGTAATGTGAAAGCAGTCATAGACAATACATACGTGAATAGATGTGACTTTGTTCCAATAAAACTTTTTTTAATGGCTACTGAAACTTGACATACCATATAATTTTCATGTGTAATGAGTGTGTGTCTTCTTTGTTTTTTATACAACCATTTAGGACTATAAAAACATTCTTAGCCTGTGGCCATCCAAATACAGGCAATGGGCCAGTGTTGGCCTGTGGGATGCAGCTTCCTAACCCCTGTCTTAATGTATTTTGTGAAACTCCCTGCTAAGTAATTAAGCATTGCCTCTTCCTTCAAGAAACTTTTCATTCAGATGGAGAAAAAGTTAGCTACATAAAGACAAATGAATGGCATAAATCAGTGTGGAAGCCCAAGGGAAAACTGGATGGGTGAGGAAGTGGAGGCATGAGTATAGACCTCTTTCAAGAAAACGGAATTAAATAGGATGAAAAGGTGATGCTATTTAGGGGGCTCAAGATGAAGAGAAGCTTTGAAAAAGATGGGCAGTATCTGGGCATGTTTATAGTCTGAGATGAGGGATCTAGTAGAGGGTAAAGACTGATGGGATCATGGTATAGCAGAGAAAGGAGACAATTCATGAAGCAGGGTCCTGAAGGAGTTAGGCGGAAGAGGAGAATTAACTCGGGCAGGAGGGAAACCCAATATGAGCAGAAAGAGATGAAGATACTTGTGGAAATTGACAAATGTAGTGGTTGGGGATTATGAAGCAAAGGCAGCTCCCACCTGGAGCTTTATCTTGTCTATACAGGAGGTGGTAAGACCTCCTTCTCTTTCCATTCTAAGTGAGGTGGGCAGAGACGTATGGAGAGTAATGTGGAAATGACCAGTTAGGAAATCAGAGAGAGGGCTACCCCAGTGAAGCTCCTTAATTCCTAGAATGTGTATGAGTTGAGAGAGGGATTGGAGAAAAGTTGAGGCAAGGCCAGTGCAGGGCTTCTCGATCTTTATTGCACTTAGTTGATCATTTGGGAATCTTGTTAACATGCAGATTTTGATCCATTAGGTCTTGGGTGGAGCTCAAAATCCTGAATTTGTCATACATCCAAGTCCTAAGTGATGCTGATGTTACAGGTCCATGTGCCAAAGTTTGCACAGCAAGGAACTAGGACATTTTCTAGAAGCTGACATGGTATACATTCGCTGTTTTAACTAATGTTGTGTTTATGTGGAGGATGTGGTTTGATGAAGAGTGCTGATAGAGTATAGGAGGATTAAGACCTTCTGACATAGTCTTGGCTTCTGGACTGACCAGTCATAAAGGGCAAATAAAAGCTATTGTTCTCTTTAAAGTTTGAAAGTTAAAATGTTGATGCCACCAGCATAAACAATTGTATGCCTGTTTTCAACAGTCTTTGTCTGCTTGGGTGTAAGATGGATGCACATAGATGGCTGTATTGAAGGGTAGTATGGTAGGACCACTGCAGAAATGCCATGTTGACCTATCCCTGATTTGGAAGGAGATAGAGCACATAAACTAGAGAGGGGTGAAGGTGTAAGAGTGAGAAAAATGGAATGTTTGATTATGTCCTGAGAGGTCAGTAGTCTGAGATTTGACACCATCCAGCATTGGCTGTCAATGTGAGTTGTTAATTAACTGGATGGATTGCAGGACCTGAGAAAGACAGATGTCATAGCCTCATTGATTATAAACATGATCTTAGAACTGTAATAGAAAGGAAAAGAAGGTGTTGGAGATAGTATAGGCAGAGGTCATGAGCCTCTGAGAAGTGTCCTACAAAGGTAAAAGCGTAATGTCTTGGAAGTGGCAGAGAAAACACTGCATAAGAATGCTTGTATGAGGGGTGTGAGGAAATGAGTAGTCTCCACTGGAGACTGCTGAAAGAGGAAAACCAAACCTTAGAAAACACAGGATCTAGACAGAGTGGTGAGGAGTGCAGAGCATGCTGAGATGAGCTTGTGAACACTGGATAGGAATATTGGGAGGAGAATGAGAATGGGCTGGGTTGCTTCCAGAGAGCCAAGAAAAAAAGGATTGAAGGGGAATTGGCTGCAGGGGAATCAAGAAGAACCAGGAGGAAGGGAAGAACAGTAAGAAGATGAGAATGAGAAAAATAATTGGTACCTAACCTCTTCAGACTGTGCTCAGAGGTGGCAATAAGGAGTCGCAAAGGTGCTATTGACTGGTCTTGGGACTCTGACTGAAATTTGGGTAAAAATGTTGTTTGAAAGGAAATCAGCAAATTTGTTTCCAAGGTGAATGTGTTGGAGTGTTTACATTTAGTAACCTTTTATGCTGTATGTGGCCTTGGTCAGCCAAAGAAGAGGTCTGCTTATTTTATCTATGCCAAATAAGAAACCATTAAAGATTTAATTCCATACTTTTAGTAAGCCTGGTAAGCATTCTTTTCAAATGACAGTGCAGAATCTATTGCTGGATTGATGCATTTGTTTTCCTTTAATAATACATTGATTTTATTTAGCAAATGCATTTTTCTCTAGTTTGTGATGTGAAAATATTTCTTTTTCCTACAAATTGGAAAATAAAAAACTACAATAGAATGAAGTTCTAACTTCCTTCCCTAAAAGACTGGCTATCTCTCCTCTGACCTCACACTCTCAGAACATAATCTTCTAACATTCCGGTTTTCACACTGTTACACCTTAACTCTCCTCTCCAGTCTATGCTCTCTGTCTCTTCCCAAAGGTAGGATAGGTCAACATGGTACATTTTTGCAACTGCTCTACGCACTACCTTTCTGTCCAACTGTGTATATGCATTCCCGTTACTCCCAAGCAGACAAACACAGCTGGACCACTATTAGACTTGCAAGAATATAATTTCTATCTAGGAAAGGCTTTTTTTTTCCTTTTCTTGAGGCTGTATAACATACTGTATGCAAAAGACTTTTCCTGTCTCCTGGGATGGGTACGATATTGCAATATTGGTTCTTTGTTCTTTTTATTTCTCTAATTTTGAATAGTAGATATTACTGTCCCCTTGAAAGCAGTAGCCAATGAGAAATGTAAGTTTAAACTTGACAAATATATAGCATTCATTTTATTAAAAAGGGTTGGAAGTGCCCAAGAAATAAACCATAGTTTGAGGAGCTCCAGCAAGATAAATTTGAAATGGAAAGAGATAATGATGAGGACTGGAAAAGTTACCAAGCAAATCATAATAAAACCAATTGTGAGGTGAGGAAGAGCGAAAACACAGAAGGAAATTGGGAAAATAATAAACAAGATATTGAAACATAATAGGACAAGAGGAAATGGTAGTAATTTGTGTTATCCAGAAATTATTAATAAACTTGATAGGAATGAGGAATTTGGAGATGTTCAGCAGCTAATAATGATTTGTTCTAGAAGGTTAGGGATAGGGTTTGTCTGAAAAAATTTGTAAATAGGAAATAAAATTTGTGACGGAATTGAAATTTAATCCAGGGAACTCTGGGGGATTTTGTGTAAAGGATTAACATGGTCAAAATGACAGCAGGAAAGATAATTTGCATTCAGAATACAGGAATAGAGAGAAACCAGAGAGATGCATTTTGGGGGAAATGTTTGGATTGAACGTTGTAACCTACTGTTGTTGGCTAGGACAGACCAAGGCACATCAGCACACCCAGGTTCTGGAATGGATGCTGAATTATGAACAAAACTCTTTATTTTTGGATCTTTGTTTTTTTCATCTATTAAAAATAATTATAGAAAGAAAGGAAACAAAGAATATAACCAAGCTTAGCAAGGTACAAGAGAATTTTTAGAACCTGCTTATACAAATTTCCCCTAAAGACAATTGGATTATATGTCTCAAAAAACCTTAAAAAAACACTCATTTTCTATGACTAAATAATACTATGTGAAGGAATTTGTTATAGATAATAACAATTAGAGATTCTTTTCTTTTCTTTTTTTTTTGAGTTGGAGTCTCACTCTGTCACCCAGGCTGGAGTGCAGTGGTACACACTCATGGCCACCCCAGCGTCGACCTGCTGGGCTCTGGCAATCCTTCCGCCCCAGCCTTCCAAGTAGCTGAAACTACAGGGGTTCACTACCATGCCTGACTAATTTTTTATTTATTGTAGAGATGAGGTCTCGCCAAGTTGCCTGGCCTGGTCTTGAACCCGCAGGTTCAGGCAATCCACTCGCCTCAGCCTCCCAAAGTGCTGGGATTACAGGCTGAGCCACCAAGCCCGGTCTGATTAGAGATTTCTTAAAAGACTATGCCTGGGGTGTTCATGGCAATATTATTGATAATATCCCAAATTTGGAAACAACCTAAACACATGAACTATTGTTGATTTATCCAATATGACACAATGCATTTATTAAAACAGTGTTATAGAACAATTTTTAATGTTAGAAAATATTTATGTTATATTGTTCAGTGGAAAAGAGTCAGTTCCCTAAATTGTACAATATGGAAAAATGTATATGTCTGACTATATGGATAGCTACTGGATACTTCATCATTGTTTATGATTGCTAGTAGAAAAAAAATGTATATTAGAGGATGATCTGGATATCTAGCATTTAAAAAGTACTATCATTGAGCTGCCAGATAACAGAGATTTGTACTATTCAAGTAGGCCATTGTCAACTGATATTGGAAGGTAGGATTCTCTATAGCCATGTTAAGTAGAGAGATTTTCATTATAGCCTGAGTTCCTCAAGTACAGAACAGGCTGCTTTGGGGCCAAACAGAAAGCCAGCCAAGAAGAAGCCGTGAGCTGGTTCTAGGGGAAGTAAGATGAAACCATTCTTCCTGGCAAATAAATAAATTCCTGTTTCTGTCTAAAAGGCCAATAAAAAGTTTTCTGTGAAATGAAAATAAATAAATAAAAAGAGTGTAGGCAAGGGTTGTTTCATTTTATATAATATATATATATATTTTATATAATATATATTATATATTATATATATAATATATAATATAGAGAACAAGAAAAAAAATATATTATATATATATTAGAACTAAGCTCCCCGCCTGCCCCGTTCAAAATCCATGATCCTTTAAGTGTTACACCAAATATTCTGGGGGTGCCAAAAAATGTATACACATTTCAAGCGATGTTTTCTATGTGTTACTTGTAGTTCATCATAATCAGAAGTGTCTGGATGCTGATGGTAATCACTCTGAGCACCTCTTATAATAGTAGAAGTCAAACATGACTTGTATTCACCTATAATTTTAATACAAGTTTTTCCTTTCTTAAAATGTGTAGGCTTTTTTTGGTACTCTCTGTATATACCATCTTTACCTTTAAATCTGTGATCTCCTGGTCATCCCTCTTCATTCATTGAAGATTTTGGCTCCTGACACATAGTTTTATTCCCCTCCCCAAGCACTGTCATTATTTTTAGTGGCTTTGACACCATCCACTCATCCAACCCCTGGCATCTTGGTTCCCTTCTCTTTTCAAACCATCACCTTCCTACTCTCCCCCGCAATACATTCTCATCGTCCATTTGTCACCTCTGCTATCCTCTCTTCACTTTCCTCCATCCCCAGCCTAAATTCCATAGTTGTCTCCCATAATACGTCCCTTGCAAAAGTGCTCAACTTCTTTTACCCTTATTCTTCTGTTATTTATTTCTAGAAAAACCCTGACACTATGAATCTGTCATTCACTGTCTCCTTGCCAGCATCCAAGCAGCTGAATATTCCTAGAGAAAAAAGCACACAAGAGGTGCCAAGGTTTAATTTTAAATGCACGATCACAAACCTCAAATAGCCAGTCAGCGCTAAACTGCAATCCTACTCTACTTCTCCAGTGGGCTCGCTTTCCTACTTCTTGAAATGGCTCTGTCCTTTCATCTGCTCTCCTCAAATTGTTTTAGACCTCTTCTTCCCACTTCTCTTTCAGCTGGTGACCTTGCCTCTTAGGTCATTGAGAAGATAGAAACCATCAGAAGGATGCTTGTTTGTTTTTTCATAACCAGATCTATAAACCCTCTGCGTTGTTTTCCCCTTGTATTACAATAGAGAAAATATCCCTCTTCCTCCTTCTCTCTGCCACTACTTCCTTCTCCTCCGCCACTTCTTTCTCCTCCTCCTCCTCTTCCTCTTCCTCCTCCTCTACCTTTTCCTCCTCCTATTTCTCCTCCTCTTTTTCTTCCTCCTCCTCCTCCTCCTTTTCCTCCTCTTCCTCTTTTTTCTTCTCCTTTTCTTTCTCCTTCTGTCAATGCCAGTCATTTTAATTTCCACTGGGTTCTATTCCTAATTTTTACCTTTGTTAGGACTTCCTTCAGCTACTCCTTCTCATTGATCTCTTCCTTATTACCAGATCAATGTATAAAAACAAAGAAAACATTGCAGATAACATCTGCATCTTTCCTTGTTTCTTAGTATCACCCTCTTTACAAAACTGTCTATACATGTTGTCACTAATCTTGTTTATAACCTTGTGACTCCGTTCAAACTGTTCTAGTCAAAGTCACAAATGGCCTTCATGTAGCCGGATTCAGTGGCCCCACACCTTTGCTTTTTTTTGTTTTCCTCAGCACTGGTTTTAGTTGACCGCTTTCTTGAAATGCTCTCATTTTGGCTTCTTTAGCTCCAGACCCTCCTGGTTTTGTTTACTTATTTATTTATTTTCATATCTCACTTGAAGATTTTTCATGACTCTGCCTAAAAATGTTTGTGTTCCTGTCAGCTACACTTGGGCCTTTTTTGTTTGTTTGTTTAAACTTCCCTCCTATATCCCTTACACTTTCTCTCTGATAGATCTTACCCTCTGCCTGTGAAACTTCAATTACCATCTTGGCATTTTCATCGATTGTGTCGTAGGCATGTCAAGCTTAACATGACCAAAATAGAACCTTGGATTCTGTCTTTCTCCAAACCGATTCCTCTCTCAGTCTTCTTTATCTCAGTTAGGATTACTACCATCTATCCAGTTATTTGGGAGAGAACACTGGGGATCATCATCAATTCATTTCTTTTACCTCTCACATTAAAATTGTCACCCAAATCCGTAGCTTTCACCTTCTGTATATCTCAAAATCTTCTGCAGTAGTGGTTCACTTCTGCTACAAACAGCCTAAGCCAAGCTACATCACCCCTTGCTTGGACTAACTCCCTGTACCCTGACTTGCCACTTTTCATCCATTTACCAGCCAAAGTGCTTTCTTTTGTGAAGTCAAATCCAATTTTTTCTCTTTGTTGAGCTACGAGTTTCCTACTGTGGCCCACAAGGCTCTATTGTCTGTCATGTCAACCTCGTTCTGTGCCTCTTATCCCCTTTGCTACTGTGACCTCATTTTTAGGTCTTATATTAAATACAGTTATCTCAGGGAGTCTGTCTTCCCTCAACCTAATAAAAGTAGATCCTTTCTTCATCATTATTCTTTAAGCATAATGCCATTTTAGTTTTCTTTACAACATTTATGACTTAGAATTATGTATATTTTTGTGTTTATTGTGTATTTCCTCTGTAAAACTGAAAACTCCATGAGGTCAAGTTGTTGTTTTCCTTCAGTACATAATGCTGTGCTTGTGCATAATAGACAATATACTTGTGAAACAAATGAATAGACAAATATTTGCCAAGTGTTGATTATATCTGGTGCCAATGTGAAGGGAAAGGGTAGAGATGATCCAGGTTGTAAGTTGACTGCTGTGTGCCTGGGTGACACAGGATAGATGGTAAGAGTTGGCAGCACAACACGGGGAAACAAAACATAGCATCAAGATTTAGAACTTGAAAAATGACAGAATGATTATATCTTTGTGAGCATGGGGAAATAGGGAAGTAGTAAGGACTGAGGAAGAAATACTGGGAGTTTAATATTCTGTGCCTTATGTGGGAGACCTTATCCTTATAAAATCTCTTCAGGCAACTTGACTCGAAAATAGCGTTCATGAAACGACTTAGAATAGAATACCGAACAAAAACCACAAAGTCATTAAAGTTAAGAAAGTTTAGGCAGATGTCAGGTCCTTAATAACTAGAGAGTACATGAATGTATACCATGGAAGTGGTTAATATGAAGGTTATTTACATGACTAATGCTTATTGATTATCAGATAATTCCCTTGGTGATTGTCTTATGCCTTAGAGTATTAATATGAAAGGCATCCCTTCATCTGGCTACATAAATGAAATCGATCTTTTAGCAGCAGTTGGCTTATCACATTGCACTACTTTATATGAAAGATGCTATCCATAAAAGCAGTCATAATGGGTGGTTTAATAAGGCAATCACTGTTGGAGAATACAATTTAATTGTATTCTTAGCAAATACAATGCTTCTTGCAGTGCACTCATTTGTTTTATTAAAGCCACTTATACATTTGTTTTTGCTAATTTTTACTGTATAAAAGAAATTTGAAATACTTAATAGTCAATTCTCGTGAGCATGCAGATAAAAATAATGAATGTTATCACACAAAGAGTTTATGTATAAGAGGCAAGGCAGGCACAAATGTGATATATGGAAATGTGTCAGAAATTAATAACTTTTATTTTAAGCCTCTTTAAGACATTTGGGGAAGGAAAACCTTTAAATCAATGAAATTCCTACCTGAATCTATGTAGATGACTGACAGGGTTCTATCTAAATGGAATACTGGTAAAAACTATAATCAATGTCCATTCAAGAGAGTTGACTTCTTCCTTAACAGTACCTTTAACACAATAGACAAGTAAACTTTTGGTACTTAGGTTTCTATATTTAGTCACTTTGGAAGATCTGATGCTTTCATGAGTCATCAGCAAGGAACTCTAAACTTGCCTTCAAGTGATAATGGAGAATCATGTATTTTCAATAAATTTGGGGTCAGGGAATGGTGGCTATACTGATAAAAAAAATTTTGGTCATGAATTAATAAGATAACATTTTTACTCCCCAACTATTTATTTATATAAGCACTTACAATATTTCAGTACTAGACACTAAAAGCAAGAAAGATACGGTCCTTTCGGTAGAAAGTTAATAGTCTCAAAATGAATGGAAACATTGAACAAGTTGCCCCAGCAACAGATGCTATGTGCTGTAATAGAGGAATTAAGAGTGCCACAGGATGAGGGAGAGGAGTTGATGGGGAAAAGGAGATGTTCAACAAGGAATACCAAGTTTCGATTGGACAGGAGAAATATGTTTTAGGATCTGTTGCACAGAATGGTAACTATAATAAATGATAATGCATTGCATATTTAAAAAAAAGTCACACAGGAGCATTCATCTGCTGTGTTCTAACCTAACATAGGGATGAGGGTAGTCTTCCTGGAGGAAAGAATAGTTAAACTAAGCCTTTTATTTAAGTTGAAGTTAGGAAAAGAGGACAGAAGAAAAGCCAAGAGCCTGTGTGTAGGTCCTGGACTCTTTGAAAAAATGGAAAACCGTATCCAGACTGGCTAGAGCTTAAAATGTTAAGAAAAGTGGCATTGGCCGGACACGGTGGCTCAAGCCTGTAATCCCAGCACTTTGTGAGGACAAGGTGAGGGGATTGCCTGAGCCCATGGGTTGGAGAACAGCGTGGACAACTTGGTGAGACCTCATCTCACCAATAAATCAAAAAATTAGCCAGGTGTGGTAGCATGTGCCTGTAGTTCCAGCTACTTGGAATGCTGAAGCAGAAGGATTGCCTGAGCCCAGCAGGTCAACGCTGGGGTGGCCATGAGCATGCCACTGCACTCCAGCCTGGCCGATGAAGTGAGACTCCAACTCAATCATTCAATCAATC